>JABUQX010008907.1:15000-24819 GCA_015478945.1 Trachelipus rathkii
AATTATTATGAAAGTCATTTTTTTCTGTTATTTAATTTATGAAATTTATTTATAATTTTAATTCATTACGAATACGTTATTGAATATTTATTTGTTATAAAATCTTATTATTATTATTATTATTATTATTATTATTATTATTATTATTATTATTATTATTATTATTATTATTATTATTATTATTATTATTATTATTATTTTTTTTTTTTTTATATTATTATATTATTAAATTATTATTATTACAATTCTTAATATATTATTATTATTATATATTTTTAGATTATTATTATTATTATTATTATTATTATTATTATTATTATTATTATTATTATTATTATTATTATTATTATTATTATTGTTATTATTATTATTATTATTGTTATTATTATTATGTAATTGCTATGATGCGATGTTGTTTTTTATTCCGCAGTTTTTTTTTTTGACTTATTCTGCACAAGCACAGAGGAATGTCAGAAAGATTAGGAAGGTTGACACCTAATGAGGATTTAAAGGGAAGGATTTATGAATAGCTTGGTTATAGAGAGAACTAGAAGTACAGGTAAAGGAAATCAGGAAAAGATTGTAGGAGGAGAGAAGTTAACTAAAATCGAAAGTTAATTTTTGAGAGAGATAGATTGTAAAAACTTGTTGAAAGCGAAAAGGAAAAGAACATTAAGGGTAGCTTGTGGTGAAACTGAGAAGGAGTACTATTGGAGAACAGTTTGAGGCATTGTATATGTTGAAATAGTAGGGACTATTGGAGAACAGTCTGCAGCATTGTATATTAATAGTATTAAGACTATATATTTTTATATTATAGATTTAAGGTTTTGGGATATCGATGAACATTCGCGCGGGTGTTCATTGATGACCAATAATATTGGTTTAAAGGTGCAAGTATTGCGATTTTGGTACGGGGTTACAGTTTACCTTGTAGTGGTGGGTTACCTTGGGGTGGTTTTCGGATCTGTTGAGGTTGGGGATATTTTTTAATAAACTCTTAAGGTTGTTTTGAGTTTCATTTTTTCCCCCGAGTTTTATTGTGTTTATTTATTATTATATGATTTGTTCTCTGGTTTTTTATTTTTGTGGTTATTATTGTTTGTTTTTGATCTCTGGTTTTCTTTCAGCCGGACCCACGGACTATTAGATTTGGTTGGCGGTTCAAAACCCGGCACATAAATCTTGCTCCCAACGTTAGGAGCCTGGACGGAGGACACAGGGGACATTATAGAAGCAGGTACGATGCTACGACTGAAGGAAGTGAGATTGGGTTTGGAATTGAGAGACTGAAAAGGGCGTTATTAATAAGAAAAGGAGAATTTAGTACTAAATGATAGACTGAGAGAGATGGAAGAAGGAATGCAGGAGAGGGAAAAGACAAATGGAAATGAGAATGGAAGCGAGAATAGATGATATACTGAATAAGAAGTTTGCAAAAGAGATTGGAATGAAAGGGACGCGAAAGAAAGTAACCTCAACTCCGAAGGTGGTAGATGGGAAGAAAGGGGAGATCGTGATAGAAGATAAAAAGAATTTAAGTGATTTGGATGAGAATGATATGGACAAAGAGAATATGGAACAGGATAAAAGTAGAAAGAATAAAGAGAAAGAAGAAATGAAAAAAGAGAAGAAGAATCAGAAGAAGAAGAAGACGTCGAAGAATAGAAGACATGAAAGAAGAGTGATAGCAAAAGGTAAGAGTATAGATTCTTTATATAGTAGTACGAATGAGGAAGTGAATGAGATTTATGATGAAGAGACCGTGTCGGAAGACTCGTCGAGTTCGGCAGATTTGCAGATAGCACGTAGTGTCCTTATCAGGGACATTCCGAAAATTAACAAGTACAATGTATATGGTACTAAGGATGTGTGTGAATTTTTTAGAGAGTATGAGAGCTATTGTAAGGAGAAATTTGATGAAATAAGGTGTTTTGGGTTAAAGAGTTAGAGTTTTTGGAAGGGAGAATGTTTGATTTTTACAAGGCTATCGTGAGTGTGGGTGAGCCAAAGTATGAAGTAGTAAAGGAAAGAATGTTGGAACAAGTGGAAAGAGTAAAGGGGGGTGTAAAGTATAGACGGGTGAATGACTTTGATAAGGCTAGGAGAGGAAAGAATGAAAGATTGGATAATTATGCGCATAGGTTGGAGACGTTGGCTCGAGTGAAGTTTGGGAATGAGGGAATAAATGAAAATAAGATGTTAATGAAGAAATTCCTGGAGACTATCCCTCCTCCAGTGGCGGAGTTTATAAATGCGAGGCGTAAAGAGAAAATGAGGTGGAGTAGGGAACGATTGCAATGGAGGGATGTGTTAGAGATAGTAGAAGATCGTGAGTTTGAGAAGAATGAAAGAGATAGAGAGGAGTATGAGAGGCATGATGTGTACAGTGGTAGGGGAATGAATGAAAGGGCTTCACCAGTGCCGCAGTATAAGTCGTATAGGGATGCTCTGAAGGCCAATCCGTATGAAGTTATGGTGAAGTTCCTAGAAGATTTCTATGGAGGTGAAAATGAAAGACAGGTGAATGCAGGAGGTACGAATGCGATGAATGCGAGTAGAACACCGGTTGGTAATACAAACGTGAGAGAGAATGTGGGGTACAATCAAGGGAATGTGAGAGAAAATATGAATAGGACCTGGAGCAGAGAGAATGCAGGGGGTATGGATGTGAAGTGTTTTAGGTGTGGTAAGATGGGACATTTGATTTCAGAATGTAGATGGGCAAATGGGGCGTGTTTTAGTTGTGGGCAAGTGGGCCATATGGCTATGAATTGCACAGACCCTCAAAGGGCCGGATGTAGGAGATGTGGAGAGATTGTCAGCAAGGTGTGAATGTAAGGAAGACTGTATGCGGGAATTGTCGGGAGCTGAGGTCATTTTTCGAGGAGTGTAGGTTTACTAGAAATACTCTAGGTACGTTATGGGGAAGGTAAGCATGTGGCTGGTAGGTGTTTGGAAGTAAAACACTTGGTATGACGCAAATGATCAAGTTTAGTGGTTGGAGGTAGTGATAATGCGTGTTAATGGAAATGGATGGTAATGCGTTCGGCTTATGGTAATAGGAATGTAACTGCGAATGAACGGATGGGAATACATGTGGAGTAAATCAGGTAAGGGGCAATGGTCCGGGAACGAGCAAGTGTAGGGTTACAGCTGGTGGACCTAGGCGGGAGGGGGCTGAATGCATCTAGGGAAGGGACTGTAAGTGCGGATGTATTTTTTCAGCTGGTCGTAGATGAGTGCATGAGTAATTAAGCTTTATTGCCGAGTTATGAAGTGAGAGCTTTGATGAATACTGCTGGTGTATGGTCAGTGTAGTGATATAAAAGTGCGTTATGATTAGGGATGCAATATACGGGAAGATCAGAAAGAGTCAGGAAAAGGGAATATTAAGGGGATTAGTAATATGGTAATACCGGTCGTTACAAAATTTAGGGAGAGTGTTAAGATTGGAGGTATAAGTATGGAAGAAGGTGAGTTCTATGTTATTGATAGTAAGAATGAGAAGTATGATCTGTTGTTAGGGTATAAGTTTTTAAGTATGAATGGGATGGTTATCCATCCTGATCGTATGATGATAGAGAAAAAGGTGAATAACGCACTGGCATCTGATAGTACCCACGCACCAGATCCATTTTCGTAAAAACTTTCATTCCATACATACTATACACGCATTCTGAAACTACACACATAGGAAACCTATCTTTCACAGTCTTTTCATTTACCTTACGATAAAAAGGGTTGCACATGTATTTGATGGTATATTAGATATGGAAAATCCTAGAGTATGTATGCAGAAGGTGCCTGATGTGAAAAAGAAGAGTGAGAGGTATAAGGGTTGGTGATGTGGTTGGTAGTTTGTATTCTGTTTTGATTATAGAGAACTTGAGAGAGAATGAATGTTGTGTGTTTGCAGGTGATATTGAGAAGAAGGAATGGGTATATGATGAAATGGTTGACAAAGTGCGATTGCCAGAGGGTTTGAATGAAGTAAGGAGACAAATGATTGTAAGAATGTTGTGGGAAAGGAGGAAAGCTCTAGATTTTAAGGGTGCGCAGTTGCCTGCATTCCGTATTGTATTATCGGAGGACACCCCCATATACCAGCGACCTCGTCACTTTCCTCCCCCAGTTGCGAATGAGATTGAAAAGAGGCAGTGTAAAGATGTTAGAGCGAATGGGTGTTTAGTAAGAAAGTGTGAGTTCCATGGCAATAGGTCGGATTATGCCTGTGCCGTAAAACCTGATGAACGTTTGAGGTTGTGTATAGATTATCACAAGGTGAATGAAAAGGACATGAAAGATAGTTTCCTATGTTGGCATAGTATGTATAGGATTGAAAGTATTTACGAAATGGATTCTGGTGCCGTGGATATTATCAGATGCAGTGAAGAGAATAGTAGGTGTGTGACTGCTTTTTCAACTGCTAAGCGGCATTATCAGTTTAGGAACTTGAGTTTCAGGTTGGCTAATGCTCCGGCAGCATTTCAAAGACCGATGAATGTGGCTATGAATGATTTTCCCTGTAAGAATGTGATGGTGTTTATAGATGATATATTAGTGATAACTGAGACTTTGGAACTTTTTTCCCTGGAGGCCATTTTGAAAAGGTTAATAAAAAAATTTTAAAAAAAAATTGAAGTGTTGAAAAAGTTGGAGGATGTAAGTATAAACATGTGAATGTTGAAAAATGTGAATGGTGGTGCAGTGAGCGTGAATTCATATAACAGTAAGGTTAGTGCGACGGGATTGAGAACGGAGAAGTTTGTTGAAAAGGTTCGGAATTTTCCGAGACCTAGGAATGTAAGAGAGTCGAGAGGATTTTTGGGTTTGGTAGAGTTTGGACAGAAGTTTATGAAAGATTGTTCGGGTATGATGAAACCTTTGACTGAATGGACTGGGAAAAAGAAGAGTATAATTGTGAAGTGGAATGACTGGATAAATGAAGCGTTTGAAAGTTAAAAGCGGAAGTTGCGAAAGATGTGGAACTAGCATACCTTGCTTACAGCGAGTATGCCAAGCCACTGGAAGTGTATACAGATGCAAGTGGGTATTGTATGGGTTGTTTGATGCAAGAGCAGGTGATTGACGGGATTGAAAGAAAATGAGTGGTTGCATATGTTTCAAAAGCGTTTAGTAAAACGAAGCAAAAGTATTCTACAATTGAAAGAGTTGACTGCTTTGAGGTTTTGTCTGTAGTCGTTGCATCCGTTTTCGCATGGTTAAGTTTGTGGTGCGAATGGACCATCAACCCTTAGTGTATTTGCAGTGAATGAGGATGGTTTAAAGAAGGCTTGCAAGGAGGTTGGAAGATTTCAATGATTTTGATTATGTTGTTGAGCATGTTCTTGGTGAAAGAAATGTGATAGCAGATTTAATGTCAAGAATGCCTGGGAGTGAGAGAATGGATGAGAGAGTAGTGATACATCCTGGGTATTTACCTAAAGGTTTAATGAAAGGGGAAGAAAGTCGGGGTGTGATTTTTGTATTGAAAGTGTGTGTTGGTTTAAAAGGGATTTTTAGCTGAGAGGATAGGTTGATGGTCAGAGGGTGCTGAGTGTATGAAGAATTGGGGCGGAAGGATGTTATGACCTGGAGGTGTGTAGGAAACTGATAGCTAAGATAGGGGATTAGGGAGAGGGTGAGACAGAGTACAATGTGTAAAGAATTGAAAACTGATGTGTAAGTAGGAGTTGAGTCTGTAGGCAAGGGTATTGTGTGTTGTGTAGCAAGTTGCTGAAGGATAGTTGTGTGTGATGCATTTGTTGGTGGGGAGCATCGGTTATTTATAGGATGAGGGTTCGGATAGGAAAAATGTGAAAATGAGTGGTGCTTTTAAGTGTTCATTGGGGGTGGGTAATTTAATAGTAAATGGAAAAAAGTATGAATTGGCAGTTTGTTGTTGGAATGGAAGTGGGAGAGTGTATTGAATTGAGGATACTAGGCGATGGGTGAAATGAGTTGTGTCTGGGTGAATTGAAGAATTGTAGTGTTGTGGAGCATTGGGAAAGTGGAAGAATGGAAGTGGAAGTGCAAGTGGAGTGGGGAAGATATTTGTGGATTGGAGTTGGACTAGGGCGCGGATTTTTTAGTGAAGTGCGTGTAGTGAGAGAGAGCTTGAGCGGTGATATTAGCAGATTCCGTAGGGAGGAATTCGAATTGTGAAAGGGTATTAGAGGATTGGGTCAAGGAGATAATGAGGTTTGGAAGAGAGTTTGTTCTATAAAAGGTTAGATGATAGGACAGGTTTGGGTGAATACCCGAGTGGACGCAAGTTCGCGCGTGTGTTCGGTACGCTCGATGACGGCTTATTGACCCTCCGGTTGGGATTGGTTTTTTAAGGAAAAGTGGGCTTCATAGGAGTGTTAGGGTATAAAAGATTGTCTGAAGCAGGGTGATCAAGAGGTAGTGTGTGAATGCAGAGGGGTGTGTGGTGTGGTGTGTGCTGTGTGATTGTTGTGGGGATGGAGAGAGTTGTGGTGGGGATGAAGAATTGCTAAATTTGAAACTGAGTTTTAAAGCATGAGAGGGGAAGTGTCTGGGTTATGTGATTGTGGCCGAAGAATCTTCTTTGTTATTGTATAGGTAAAGCTAACAAAAAGCAGATAGAGAGAGGTGCGTAAGTGGAATGTGAAAGTTTGTGTTTGTATGTGTGTATGTGGTTTATAATATTAGGAAAGTGCCGAGAGGGATGATTTGTATGTACGGGTACTTTCTGTGTTGGGGTGGGTAGGGATGACTCATATGTGAGTAAAGTCGTTAAGTAGGACACAGGTGGGGGAAGATTTAAGATGTAGTGGGAATGGTTGAAAAGGGGTTGTGTCTGTCCCTTTTTGATTGGAAAGAGGGGGTTAGTGAATGATGTAAGCACTACGTGTGAGAAATGTCATGAAAGAGAAGTATCAGAGATATGTAATGGTGAACCTTACTGTGTTGCGAATGTTGTATGTAAGTGAGCTTTGGAGTTTATATATATAATCATTGTATTTGTGTTTCTGTTATTTTCTTTTTTTTTTTTTTTTTTTTGGTTTGTTTTTTTTGTTTTATTTTTTTTTTATTGTTTTGTGTTTTTGGTATTTTTTTTTTTTTTTGTGTGTAGTTTGTTTTTGTTTTTTGTTAATAGTTGGTAGTTTGGGTTGTTAAATATCGTACGGGGTATGTGCTCAGTGCTCTCAGCCATCTACGACGGAAGAGCAACGTTTGTTGAAGATAGTGTTGATTTCGGCGGTCATGGTGTATGTGTATAGACAAGGGGCGAATGGTTGAGTGATAATGGGAATGGAAGGTTTGTAGGGTAGGTGTTTGAAGAAATGTTGAGTGTGACTGAGAGAATTAGAAACGATGTGAGGAAGTCTAGTACTGCCTGTGATTATGCTTATGGTGATCGAGTACTTGTTGTGGCTGAGAGGACGTAAGTAATTAATGATGTTGTAGGTGGAAGGTAATAATGGATTAAGTTTCGGTGGTTGGTAGGGAGTGTGTGGAAGCGTGATAGAATGAGCTGTGATGGTTTATAGTGATGAATTTTGAGAGAGTCTTTGTCATAACTAGGTATTGGTGGATTGCCTGAAGGAGTGATTGAGGTGTGATGTGTGGAGAAAGAAGAGTTGAAGTTTGATGCAGTTTTTGAAGAAGGTGATGGTGAGATGAGGGGAACGTTTGATATGTTTGAGTAAAGATGGATAGATAGGAAGTATGTGAGGGAACATAGTTTGTTGTAGTAATAAGGAAGGGTCGAATAGGGTAGTAAGGATTATGTGTTAGAGGAAGTGGAGTCAAGATGGTAGATGTGAATGAGTTTATGAAGCGGGATGCAGTGAACGAGTGCTCAGGTTGAGGCCGTGAGAGGAAGGGCCGCTGTAAATATTTGGAAGGGCTGCACCTAGTAGATGTATTTGAAGGTTTTTTGGTGAAGTGGAGGATGGATGAAGGAATCGAGGAGAGTGTGGAAGGGGTGTGACGACTGTGTTAGAAAGGAAAGTAGATCTAGGGTGTTGGTATGAAGTAAAACAAGGAGAAAAAGGAGCGGTATAGGGCAGTAAAGTCAGGGACAGGTGAAGGTATTTGTTTGATGGAGGTGTATGTGTTCTGCCGGGTGGATTTTTGGTGGGAGGTAGGTATTGGAGGGAAAGTGAACAGTTTGAAGAGAAGTATCGTGATATGCTGGTATGTAAGTTTCCATTAGAGTGAGATAGAGTTAAAAGTGTGTTAGGCAAATTTGAGAGAAGTGCTAGTGGAATGGGAGTGGTGATACTGAGCGTGGAAGATGTGGGTAAATTGCTGTAATGGGAATTGGAGTGCGTAATGATGATGTAGGTGAGATAATTAGTAAATGGCAAGGGTGAGGAGAGTGGATTGATAAGGATGTATGTGGCTGGGAATATGTCAGGGATTGATAGAGGTTAGGTGTGTGTAGAGTGAGGGCTGAAGATGAGAGAGTAATGAATAGGTGTTGGTTTGAGTTTGTAGACAGGAAAAGGGGGGAAAAATTTAGGAAAAAATAGGGGCCTGTGCGACGCAATAGGGTCGAGGTAGGAATAGTGATTAATTGGGTTTGATGAAGAGGGATTTGAATGAGTAGATGGTTGTGGTATGAATGGACAGTCTGGTTAGATTTCTGTATATGATGATACAGAATAGGGTGGGAGGGGATGGTGCGTAATCATGGATCCAGCGTGATCGTAGTATAAGGAGTGTGTTGACAAGTATTTAATAGTCGCAATGAATGAAAGGTATAGTCAGGTAATGCCACATTTGACATTCGAAAAGAATGTCAAGCTATGGTGAAGCAGGGTCTGATGTTTTTTTTATTGTTTGGCAGTCGATTTGTCTTTTATTTCAGTTGTATTAGCTTAATTTCCTTATATTATCTTTTATAGTTAACTCTGCAGTTTATTTGATTATCATTATTGCGTGCATTTTATTACGTGTTTGGTTATAAGCTGAGGAATGAGGGGGAGCGGGTAGATGTTTGTGAAGAATGAATGGGGGGTGACAAAGGCGTCAACTCTGATAAAGGATAACGTATTTATGTTCTCTCTGTTATTTTCTGCTTGCAGATTTATGGGGTTATACCGTTGTGTTCGGGGGTTCATCGATTCGTCTGTTCGTGCGTGCGGAAGATGCTTCCCGAATTCGCACGTAGCAATGTCAAGTGTGGTTGGTTTGTGTGTTCGGGCGTCTTTTTGCCTTTGTTTTAGGAGCTCTTTGATTTGTTTTTGTGTGATTTTGCTTAAAAGAGGTTTCGTAACCCTCCAGATGTTGCGCTGAGTGCGCAGTTCGGTTGTCACGCTGGAGGTGGTGATTTTGGTTTAAAATTCAGGTTTTTTTATGTTATTGAAAGGCCTCAAAAGTTGGATAGTGGAGATGCACTGGGTTGTTTGACGTAGATAGGTATTTATATATTATTTTTGATTATTATTATTTTATTTTTGATGTGAGGACAAAATTTTTTTGTTTATGATATCAGGATGAAATTAACAGCATAACGAGTGCTGTGAAGTGTGGTTGTTGTAGTATGTGTGCGTGACTTTTTTTTTTATGAGTTGTGTTTTTTGCTTTAGGTGACTGGGAGAGTTTGGTGTTGGAAGACTGTGGTGTACTCCACCCAGCCTGAGGGAAGGAATGGCTGTCCTTTCAGGGAATTGTTGGGGTTGTCAGTTCGGAGGATCATCAGGATGAAGGAGGGCAAGGTTAGGCGAGAGATAATATATCGCTTCGATAGCACGAAAGAAAGCTGGATAGATGTATCAGTTTTTTGTTTGTTTTTGCTTGTATAGGTGAGTGATTTCTTGAATGGAGTAATGCGTGTAAATA
>JABUQX010008908.1:0-2500 GCA_015478945.1 Trachelipus rathkii
TCGGCTGTGAATATGTTAAATAACGGTAAGGGGATAGGATTTGCCCTCCCTTGAGGTACGCCTATTTTTTAATTTACAGGTAACGATGATTTCTTCTGCTGTTATCTGTTCTTCCCTTGGTAACCTTTGGTAACCATTCTTAAAAAACTAGTGGGCGATGGTCTTATGATTGATTATTTTGTGGATTAGGATTGTGTCTTGGGACTGTATCAAAAGCTCTTGTTATGTCGATTGCTACATCAGTGGTATTTGTTGGTAGGGGCCTTTCGGTAAATTGAGAGTTATTACATGTAAACTTGGCCATTATTTTAAAGACTTAAGATGATTTAATTTTAATATGCAAGTGATGTCGTTTTGGGCAAGTGATATTTGTCGAGAGCAGTTGTGGTTGCAATGGTTTTGCTAGAAACCATGTTGGAATGTTTGTTTGGGGATGTGTGGTTCTATTATGCTTAGTATGAGCATTGACTACTTCAGTTATACAAGTATGTTTGTTTGCATATAAATATGAACAATTTAATAATTTCACAGTTGTTGATTTGACGATTGAGTCCATTTCATAAGCAGCTGTAGAAATAACTCCAATTTAATTGTGACAGATTTAGTAGGAAATTTAGGAATGTTTATTTGAGGGGTCTTTCCCTGGTTTTAGTATATTTTATTGGGGTATGATTGATGGTATGACACATCTAATTTTCAAGATTGTACGGGGAAATAAAATTTTGTTTAACTTCAGCAGTTGTATATGATTGTGTGCTATAATGATGTAAAGTCTGAATAAGGTGTTAGTGCTCACAACGACTTTAGATAGTAATAATAATACTAAATGTTTTAGAATTACGGGAATAATGGATTAAAATCTATATTGAAAATAGTTGTCAGGTCCGCTTTTTCTCGTTGCAGCCTGTATGTTTTTGGCAAGAATTTCTATGTTTTTTTTTTATGTCATTTTGGTAGTTTTATATATAGTGTTTGGTCGTGATTACCTTTTTTCTTCCAAAGCGGATAGGACTATGCGATTATATTTCCTGTTTTTGTGAGTGGGCTATACGGTTTGCAGACTTTGATTTTTGCAAGTACGGGAGTCGTGAGACTTGATTAGAGTACAGACTGCTCTATCTTAGTCAACAGCTGCTCGTGGTTGATTTTTGCGTATTGCTGTGGCAATTCAGAAGTTAGTGTCTTTTTTTAGTGGATTCATGTGTGGGAGTCATTGGCGAAATTTACCGTCATTTTTTTTCAGCAATCTTTCTATTGTGTTTCCATATCTCTGTTGTTGTAGTTATCAAGCCTTTTTGTTGGATAATGTTTGAAGACGTTACGTACGTTGAGGTGTGTTGCTCTTGGAGTTAAGTTATATGTAGTAGTCAACTCCATGGGCGAGTAGCAATGGATTTCTTCCCTAATTACATTGGAAAAGCATAAGGAGCATAGTATAAGGTTTCTTATGTCCCATTCATTACAAAGAACGAGAGCTCTCGACACACATTCGTATCATACAGGATCTATGAGGTACACTCACGATTTATCTGTTCACCTAACATTCATCCCACGATAATTTCATATATGAGGCACGCCTCACAAAAATCATTTATATTAATATAAGTCTGTCTATATGCTTAGAAACAGTAAAAGTGTACCGTCCGCAAATTATAACAATCAACATATATTCACTATCGTTACACACATTAGCCGTACGAAAGCCATATTTTAATACCCACCAATACACAGACAAATAAGTATTAATATAATGATCCTAAACAAGATTTTAAATACTTAACCTAAAATTTTTATGACTCAGAGAAACACGAGCCATTAATATACATGAGCCATATATATATATATATATATATATAATATAATTATATATAATATATATATATAATATATATATATATATATATATATCAAACTATATATATATATATATATATATATATAAATTATATATAACATATATTCTATATATATGATTAGTGGCATATAGTGCGTGTTAGGACGCAGTTATTTCTTTTTCTTCCATTTCACTTCACAAGTTGTAAGTGAAAGTTCTTTCTTTTTAATAAGTTCCATCCAGCTGCACCATATTGGATAGTCAGTGTAATGGGTTCTTACCTGATAGCCCCATTTATAGATTTCGTTTATACGTGTGGGACCTAAGTTTCTACAGGTACTCGGGTCATATACACCTTTCTTTCTGGCTGAAGCCGCCCTTCCGTCACCAAGTATAAGAGGCCTATTATGATATATGGAGACGCTGATGACATTGCGTTATTTACGAGCGCTAATGAACCGTAACCATAAAGTCTAGTATTATATAACTTCTTTTTAATTTTTTATTCTAATATATATAGTAATAAAAAAACTCTTTTCAAGTTTTGATAGTTATTTTTTATAATAGAATAATCTTTTCCAGTTATAAGATAAATCTTTCAGCTGACCTTAAAGCTTAAGCGTAAAATCAATTTAATATTTTAATTAGAAAGTTATTATATACACC
>JABUQX010008908.1:5000-22500 GCA_015478945.1 Trachelipus rathkii
ATATATATTATATATATAATTACGTATTACGTACTAATATATAAGTGATATTATTACATCATACTGATTAGGATGTCAGCAGATGTCAAAGATGCTAGATGTCAATAGATGTCATAAATGTCAAGCAATGATAAAGTTTGATTTCTAATTTCCAGCGGGCGTGAAGATACGGCGGCCTGTCCTTAAATTCAGGCTGACATGCAGGATGCGGTGGTGCTGATATATATATTATATATATATAATATAAGTATATATATATTAAGGGTCATATCTAGTATATTACTAATCTATATTATATACCCTATATATATATACTTTTAGTATTATCCTATGTATACTATATTTATATATAGTATATAAAGTATAAGGATTCATAACATATATATAACGTAGTATATATTATCAAGACATTGACATTAACGCTGCGTTGACTGCGTTAGTTCATTGCATCTACTGATAGTTGGTTTAGGTTAATTCCGTGGTTAAGCTTCTGATCTATGTAACTGCTCTAGGTATAGGTTTAGCGTTAGACGTTGCGGTTAGGTGTAGGTTATCCAAAAAATTTCAATGTATTTACCCTAAAATTATTAAGTATTTAGTAACCGTACTACATTAATCTATTGATTTTCGTCCTATTGGATTTTTGTTATATATGCCGCTTATATTTAATTAATTAGCCATATTATATATATATATGTATATATAATATTAATATACTAGAATATATTATCACCATTCATGTAGTATATCATATATATATATATATATAAAAGTAAGTATTATATATATATAAAAAGCTATAATGTAATATAATAAAATACTTATTTGATATTGCTGCTACCAGGGGGTGCGGGACCGGGATAGGAGCCAACTCAAATGCATCGCACCAACCTCTTCCCCAACCTCGCGCCCTATATATGAAATAGATTATTTACAACTTGTTATATCATAAATACTTTTTTTAAGATAAAGTTTATGAGATGCAAAAACAGGAAAGGTTTATGTAACATTTAGAGTAACATCAATATTTCAAACCTATTTCTGCTTAATGAGAGATCTGTTTTCTCTATATATCATTCGATGGTATATATATGGATCCCAGAATACAGTTGCTAAAAAATCATCTATCACTTAGAGAATCACTAGTTGAGAAGGGGTACAGGTCATAGATATTTCCTTTACATAAGTTATTACTTAACAGTGAATGAATAGATTAATTAAGAGTAAATATTTGGAATACTTAACATTAACTTAATCCACAAATGAATTAGGATCAATTCAAATTAATGTTATATTCTAGATCGTTATTTATACTTGGTAGATAGTTGTGTTCAATCATTTGCCACTACATCTTATTAATTGGTAGATGCAGTGTGATTTCTTCATCACTACTTAGAATCTGATCATATAAAATTCTATCCAAGTGTGAATCTGTTAACTGTAATTCTAACTTATATGTAGAAGGTGTATAAGGTTCATGTTAGATTTGTTTATTTTCCTTATTTAATGGGGGAATATGCGAGAATATTATAAATTAGACATAGTTCTGAAGTCAAGGTTTGAAAATGCAAGACATATTTGGGCAATTTTAACGTTGTTCTTCAATATTGATGTTACAAATAAAACTTGCTATTGTTATAACGGGGATCTAATGGTAAGTTCAGCAATAGTGATATGAAAGTCATTAATTTTCATTTCAGTAACCTCAAAAGCGTGATTTCTATGTCTCCTTGAGTATTATTAACATCTTTCATTCTTTTTAAACCGTCATATTTTTCATTTGAAGATTGGTCAAAGTGCCTTTCCTTTATACTAATGAGATTTAAAATGGCATTACCATCGGATTAACATCAAGCTATAGAGGCCGACTGATTTTTTTCTGGGTAATTTCTTTCAATGGTTTCAATTAGGCTATAATAGTGACAGGATTTCTAGATAGATATGATGTCATTTTCCCAATTAGCAGGAATGTTAACTTTGGAATACGAACTGGCGTTCAAAGCAAAAAGCGTTTGCTTTGAGCAGAATCCATTCTTTCCATCAATGAAGTTGTACACTTACTCTTGTCCAGCGATTGTTTTAAATTGTAACGATCTTTCGTATATTTATTCGAAAGTAGATATGGTAATATAAGCTTCGGATATGAATGCTTGCCTTCAAACTCATTATTCTCTGTGCTTCTTTGTTGAATCAGCATCCCCCTAATCTCATGTTACTTTGTTGACTCATATTCCATGTCTCTCATTATTAAACTTTGCGTTTCAGTTTCCGATCATCTTACAGTATTTTATTATTATTTTTTTTTTATCAAATCTAGACAATAAAACATCCGCGCAACATTCCGCAGGGTAACAATAAAGCGCTGGGTTTTCTATTGCGATCAATTTGGATCTTTAAAAAATGGTAAAGCGTTTCCGTATGCGGGTTACCTGCTCATATATATATAATATATATATATATATATATAATATAATTATATAATTAATTGATGATAATATTATTATTATACTGTATATACATATTTATATGATGTCATATATATATATATATTATATATATATACATGTATATATATATATATATATATAAATATATATATATTACTTAGATATATATATATAAGATATATATAGATATTATTTTAAGTTTATTATATATAGTGATATATATATATTGTATATATAGTATTACTATGTATATATTATATTATTATATTATATAATATATATTATATATATATATTATCTGATTTATATATACTCACGGGTGATTTATAATACATGGCATTTGGTTATTACTATAGTATTTAATAGAATAATAGATATAATAATATATTTATAATATATATAGTGCTATATATATATTATAATATATTATAACTATATATATAATATACATATATTATATGTATATATATATTAATTATGTAATATATAGCTATATGCACTTGTGGAATTTTTCTGCCAGTATACTGACTAAGAATATAGGTTTAACAATTTTAAATGCTCTCCATAACTCGTTGTCTTTGACTTGATTCACAATTCTTCAAGCGTATTTGAAGGGTTTTTATTTTCTTCATCTTTAGCAGACACCAATTTTTCGATAGTTTTCGATACATTAATTAAAGGTTTAATTCTCCTGAATATCAGCGAAACGAAGTGATTGTGTTAAACTTTACAAGACTGCTACAAATCAATTTCCAAAAAATCACCAGACATTGCGATTAGTATCCTAACTCTTTCTATGGTCTAGAAATATATATATAATATATATATTTGTAAACCTACATTGATATAATATATATATAGGTAATTTCATATATATATATAATATATAAAGGTAATATAGTATTATATAATATATACTATATTCATATTATATATATATATTATATCATAAATAAAAAATCTATATATATATATTTATATAATATATTAGATTATAGAATATAACTATATATAATATATATATTATATAAATATATAATAATATATTATATATGATATGACTAATATATATATATAATATAATATTATAATATATATTTTATATCACTCTATAGAATATAAATATTTTTTTAACTATTTTATATATGTATTATATATATTTCCTATATATATATAGTATAAGTATATATATATATTTAGATAAGCTATATATAATATATATATAATATATATATATAGGGTATATATATATAAGTACATATATCATACATCTCAATTTTTATCATCATCACTTACTTTCCACCTTTTCCTCCAGACAGGGGGGTTAAAGTTGTGACACTGTATATTCGGCAAAAACAGGAATAGTATAAAGTTGGGTCTAGAATCTACGCAAGTCGTAGAAGATGAAGCCAACAGTCCTACTGGACCCCATTTAATCCCATTATGTGGAAAAAGTGTCGAGCACCAATTTGCGGATTTAGAAAAAATCCATCCTACATTGCTTGCAACGATTGACAGTTGACGGGTGCCACATGACACCTACAGTTATCTCGTCGATATGGCTAGGTTGCATCCCACTCATTGGATACCCACTTGTGGTCACAACCAATTTGCCCCCTTACAAAAACCCGGCCATTACTACCTACTTATTGTGGGGACCATCGCTTCTTGCCTCTGCCAAACTCAACATTCCTCTCCTCCAGAACATTTCCTTTACTGAGTTCAAATCACATTCTTTACATCGGGATTACTCGACGCCGGTCGATTCTCCGCGCCATTTACCAACTATATATCTCCGCCTTAACCAACGGACTGCCATCATCCTTTTCACATGACTTAAACCACCTCAATGTACTTTCATTTATTCTCTCTCTCTCTCTTCTCTGCTCTCTCTCTCTCTCTCCTGCATCTATCTATCTATACTCTCTCTCTCTCTCCTCATCTCTCTCTCTCTCTCCCTCTACTTAACTCTCTCTCTCTCCTTCTCTCTCTCATCTCTCTCTCTCTCTTCTCACTATTCTTCAATGATATAAATCATAATAGAATATATATATATACCACTCATATACTAATATAATATATTATAAGTAATGATATATTTATATTTATATAAAATGTCTTATTATTATATACTAATATATATTATATATTTGTTAATAATATATATATTCATTTTTAATGATTGAGTCACAGAGATTTTACTCTCATCAGCTGGGATTCGAACTTGGACACGCGTATGCGTGTTAACAATAATCCGGGTATGCCTCAATCTTAACCGCACGGATATGGCCATCCACAGATTCATATCACGCATTCTGGTGTCTGGGCTTGGGAAAGGTATGATTGTCAAGAACCTAGAACATAAGAAATAGAAAGAAGAACAACTAGAAGAGAGGACAAAGCGGAAATAAGGCAGAAAGATCAAAATAATGTAAATCCAAAAGGATGGAGGGTATAAACCCTCCCAAAAGAACTTTGGGATTTAGGATAAGAAGAAATCAAACATGGTTGGAGAATGGGGATATAAAGAATATCAATAATTCCAAGAGAGACGAAACTTTAAAGCGTGAAAAATAGAATATCTCTCGTGATTATGTTTAATGCTCTGGACTATTGTAATTAAATGTTAAAATCAAAAACAAATTAATAAGTTAAAACAGATTTTATTGCAACCTAAAAAATTATTATGTTGCATGCCAGCAAAATTTTGAACAACATTGATCCTTTAAAGAAATGATTATTATTGACCGCAAAATAGGGTCAAAATTTTGATATGATAATTTAAATAGAGACTTGTTATACTCCTGATGGACGAACTTTTCTGATGAAAAGTCAATCTTAGCGTCTCATAAGTAGCTCTCCTATTAAGGCTGCTTTGAGGATGGGAACCCTCAACAGTTTTTTTCTTGAATCTTCCCATGAACAGATTGCAGATTCACAGCAAGTGGACTTACAGCGACGCCATACCGATCACCTAGATAAATTTGAGAATTCTCTTCCTACTGTATATAGGTATATATATATACTATATATATACATTAATAAAATATAACAATAAAGCTATATAATATATTTTAATATAATGTTTTATTATATAAATATATTTATACTAATATATACATAGTATTATATATTATATTAATATTATTATATATATAATATATATCTAATTAATAAGTTTTTTGCGTTATAAATTTCAATTTTTCGTCTAGATATGCTTCGTATTATCTGATTATACTCGAACTATATCGATATATCGGCTCTAGTACCTTGCGATTATATCAGACTTATAATTCTTACGATATATATTATACTATATAAGTATAATATAATAATCTCATAATAAAATAGTTATATAATATTTATGCCGATATAACTATATATATATATAATTATATGTACTATATATATATGGTTAGTGTCTAAAGCTGACATCACGTAACTAGAGAACAACAGCACCTACAGTAAGGCACACATTGTTGCATATGTATGGCCACAGCAAAAAACAAGACCTTTGACCGCCAAAAAGAAATTAGGGCGCTACCGAAGGGTGTAGGTTGAGGTGTTAAAACTATAACGAATCCCGACGGCGTAGCCACCCCTGATAGCAGGAGTACCGGCGGTCTCTCGGGCCTCTAGGTGGACTCGGGGGAATAATCCCCCCTCTGGGGGATAGTGATCTCCGAAGACCACCCTATGCTCTTTGGCTTGCAGTCGAAGGTTTAATGTCGCTATTAGCACGGCCTGGTTCCTCCGTACCATCCCACTCACGAGCGGTATGACACAAACTCCATCGAACCCTCCGCTCCCCCATCGGCTCGAGCCCACTAAAAAAGGGTGAACTCCTTTTTAGGGGGCTCGAGCATACGGGGAACACAAATACTAGCATGATATTATATATAATACTATATATATATATAATATATATATATATATATATATGATAATATATAGGTAAGATTTCAGAATATCAGTAATAATATATTAAATAATATAGGCTATATATATATATATATATATATACTAATATATATTAATAGTAATGGAAGGTTACTTGCACCCTATTAGTCAATGAATCTTAGTCGTCATGTAGAATTATTAAATAAAATAGTAATAATATTGAAAATTTTATTTACCTTAAAAATTTAATGTTAATATATTATTTACCTGCTTTATGTGATTTTGCTAAATGCAATAATCGAACAGATTAGCTTTTACGAAAGTGCATTTATTCAAAGGCCATATACCCATTATCAAAATATGTGATTATTAATGACATAATGAATATAATACTTTAAAAAATAGCTAAATAAATAAAATAAATCTTTTAAATATTTAAGGTCTTGCACAGCACGGAAGCGCAATGTCAACTTAATCCTTACAAGGTCTAAATCCGAAATAGGCGATTTTTTGTTTATTAACGCTGGATATCGATATTTCGATGATTTTAAATATATCGATATATCGATGATTTCAAAAATATCGAATATCGAAGTCAGACGAAGATTTAGAAGCGACAATAAGCCAAAGTTTTTTCTTATAGCTTATCTTCATAAATTTTTTTTATAGCTATGTTCAAAACTCAGAACATTGAGGTCGTTCAGTAGGCTTTAAAACCTGAAGCGGTGTAATAATACCTAAAAGGCATTCTGTTTTCAACTGTTGTTATGAGGGGCTGGTAATTAAGTAAACTGTGATTAAAACACACTTGTATTGGATCCTCTGTGCAACAGCACGTCATTTAAGAAACGGTAATAATAAATCCCAATAGGGACAAAAGTTAGCAAGCAGTCGTTATTATAGTTCAAAATATTTGCTTAAAATTAGTGGTCTAATTTGAGACCAGCCGCTTCAAAATAGTGAAATCAATATATTAAGCTCAAAGTTTAACGTGCCAATATTTATTTATTTGTTGTTCAAATATAATATACCAAAATGATACTTGATAGAGCTCCTCCGGGTACAGAGAATGAATCTAATGCCAACAACGAAGCAGATAAAATATCCTATAGGAAAACTAGCTGCAATATCTGTAAGCGAAACGAAATAAAAACATTTCTAGATCACGATTCTCAAGTAGATAATGTTAAGAAATTCCTAGATGAACTTCATTCAAAGTTTAAAATTTATAGAAGAAAGTGAAAATATTTATATTGGTGAAAATAAAAATGATTCCGAAATCGAACAGTTCAATTTATGGTATAAGAAACACTACGAAAAAACTAAAATGCTTATACATGAAGTTAACAACTGGTTATGCAATAAAAAACAAAATTAAGAATTAAGTATTGGCGGTAGTGCTTCGAATATATGTGTCCATTCATCAGCAAGTAAACTGTAATGTTCAAATCGTAGTCACATGTCTGCTATTAGATTATATTTATTGAAAGCACAAGCACAGCGTAAAGAAGATGAAGAAGCGCTATATTTAAAACAAAAGATCGCAGCAGAGCAAAAAACAAAAATAACTGAAAGGCCAGAAAAAGGAACGTTTTGAAATTGAAATGAAATTGCTTAAAGAACAACAGAAATTAGTTGAAGAACAACACAAGAAAAGAGAAAAAGAACGTATTCAAGAGGAGCCAAAAAAAAGATATTCGAAAACAAACTTAAAGAAATAGAAATTAAAAAACAAAATAGTTATGAACAACATATGAAACAATTACTGACCGAGTTTGAAGAACAATCATCACAACATAGCGCGAAAAGTTTTCGTCCTAAAAAGAAGGATTCTGAAGATTTGGAAAAATTCAAACCTAATTCTGAATTTATGAAAAACTAATTTTGATAATTATAAAACTAATGATAAGTATAATTTATATCAAACCTCTAAAATAACCTCTAATGAAAGTACAAATAACTTTATTAGCATTATGTCACAACAACAAGAGATTATGAATGCCGTTGCAAGAAACCAAGTAAAAGCTATTTTACCCAAACATGAACCGCAGATATTTGATGGTACAGACCCAACGCAATTTCATGCTTTTCTCCAAGATTTTAAATCAATGATTGCAGATCATTGTGAAGAGGATACTGATAAACTGCATTACCTACAAAAATATACAACAGGGCTTCCTTTGAAACTTGTTAGGAGCTGTAGAAGGAAGTATGCAAAGATTGGGTATAAAAAAAAGCTCTCAACATTTTGAATGAAGAATTTGGTATCGAAAGGAAAATGGCTGGCTCAAAAATTGATAAACTAAATAATTGCAAAACAATAAAGAATGAGGACGCTAAAGCAATACGAGAATTTCCTATTTTTCTGGATGAGTTGCAATAACATGATTGATGATTTATCACCTTTAAATCAGCTCAATAACCCTAAAAAAAATTTAAGATTATAATGAATTGCCTTATAAAATGAGAGACGGATGGCGAAAATGAATTCAGCAAATTCAAAAAGAAAAACGAATGTGAAATTTTAATCATCTCGCAGAGTTTGTTCGTCAACAATCATATTTATTGAATTTACCATTATTTGGCAGCATAGCAGAAATATAAGAAGAAAAGACACCAAAGAAGGGTTCCACTGAAAGTAAAAAAGTTTTTTTACAACAACAGAAAAAACTGATCCCCAAAATTTGCAATGTATAGTTTACAAGAAATCAAATCACAATATACATGACTGCTATTTCTTTAAAGGAAGGTCATATGAGGAAAAATTAAAATTTATCCGTGATAAGAAACTTTGCTTTTTTTAAGTGTCAAATTCCCTTTCTTACAAGCAAAAAATGTAATAAAGAGATTAAATGTAATGTTTGCAACCAAAACCATGCAACTGTTATGCACAGAACCTGTTGAACTAAAAAAGAATCTAAGGTTGAAACGCATCCAGTGAAAGTAGAGACTTAAAAATTGTAAATAACAATCAGTCAGAAAATGTTGCTGAAACGCAAAAAAAATGACTACGAAAAGGACGCAAACAAAAAAAGTTGCTTATGTTGGCAACAAAAAAAAAAAAGAGTTATACATCCTGCTGTTCCTGCTAAGGTGAAGGTTCTAGGTAGTAGTACAACATTATTCACATATTTAGGAATGAACCCATACTGTACTGATGTAAACAGAGTGAAAATCTGTTTAAAAAACTAAATTTTAAAGGAAAATCAATAGACGTTTTCCTGACGACCCTGCACCATAAAAACGTACCAACAAAACTACAGTTGTTAACAAATTTGAAATTTCCGATTTAGATGAAAACGAAAAGGCAACAATAACTGTAACATATTGCAGAGAAGGAAAATGGCTTTTCGAAAGAAATGATTCACCTAGTTCCAGAGATATCGAAAATTTTGAATTTTGTAAGAGTTTACCATTTAATTTCATTTATGAAGAAATTGGAATATTAGTAAGCTTAAATCAACCTCATATTATAAAAGCATTGCAAGTTATAAGCGAAGATGAAAAGGGACCTTACGTAACTCTTTATAAATTTGGCTATGCTTTAAATTCACCCTCAATTTGCGAGGTGAATAAAAAATGCTTTAGAATTAAAACAGAAGATAATTATGATATTGATAAAAAATTTAAAATACTTTGCTCACAAGAACTTTCTGAACATACAGGTCTTGAAAAGGGACTTTATTTAAGATAAAAGATGAAAAGCAAAAATTGAAAATAGTTTAAAAAATTGAACTGATGGACATTATGAAGTTGAATTACCTTTTAAAGACACAAGCTTTCATTTTCCGAACAATAAAGAACAAATAATACGAAGATTGATGCAATCTAAAATAAAATTAGAAATTGATAAAGAATACTACGCCTCCTGGCAGGATTTCATGGATCTTATGTTATACAGAAATATGCTGAAGAGGTTCCAAAAAAGAGATAGACGCCACCCCAGGTATGGTATTTGTTCCATTTTGGTGTGTACCACAAGCAGAAAAGGGAAATAAGAATAGTTATTGACGCTTCTTTTAAATATAAAGGGGTTTAACTGAATGATAAGCTTTTGCATGGTCCTGAATTTGTAAACAACATTCTTGGTATATTGTTAAGGTTTCGTGAAGAAAATACAGGAATAATGGCAGATATAGAGAAAATATTTTTTGCAGTAACATCCTACATCATCATAGAGATTTCCTTAGATTTTTATGGTTTCCTTATGGGAGTTTAAGTGAAGAGCCAAAAGAATACAGAGTCACTGTTCATATTTTTGGAGCCGTAAGTTCTCCTTCTATTGCAAGTTATGTTCTCCGTCATTCAGCTTGAACAATGGGTCCCGAGAACTTCTCTGAAGAAGCAAAACAGAGCATCGAAAGGAACTTTTATGTCGATGATTGAATCAAATTCATTACCTCTCCACAAGAGGCATTAAATCTGGCAAACGAAGTTACTGAGATTGCCACCATGGCAGGTCTCAATCTTACTGTATTCGTTAGTAATTCAAAAGGAGTTTTAAAAGGCATCGAAACAAAAAAAACTATCAAATAAAATAAAGGAATTAATTTTGAATTTTGGTTATCTTCCATATGAATGAGCTCTTGGAATTGCATGAAACTTACAAGATGACAAACTTGATCTTAGAATAAATTTACCGAAGAAAGAGCTTACTAAGAGAGATGTTTCGTCTACCATTTTCTCAATTTATGATCCTTTTGGCTTATCAGTGCCAGCAATATTTATTTCAAAATTAATATTTCAGCACACGTGTTATGAAAATATGGAGTGGGATGATGAACTGCCTCCTGATATAAGAGAAAAATGGAAGTCATGGCTCGACAATATTCATAGTTTGAAAGAGTATCAAATACCAATATCTTTAAAACCAATAATTTAAGGTGCAGAAAATCTAGTTACATATATTTTCTGATGGTAGTGAAAAGGCTTTTGCATCTGCAGCATATTTAAGGTATATATCTATTGCCGGTCAAGTATCTTGCATTCTATTAATGGCAAAAACACGTCTGGTACCATTGAAACGTACGGTTATAATAACAGTACCAAGAAAAAAGTTAAACGTTGCCAAATTGGGAGTATTTTTGTACTAGATCTTAAAAAGTGGAAAAGATCTTATTTTAAACAACACATATTTTTGGACAGATAGCACCACAGTTATTAAATATATTAACAATGAAACAAGACGGTTCAAAATATTCAATTCAAACAGTTTCCTATATAAGAGAATATACAAATACAAAAGATTGACCTTATTTCCCATCAGAACTTAACCCAGCAGATATTGCATGCAGAGGAATGGATGCCCCAATATGATTAAGTCATCTTTGTGGTTCTTTAGACCAGAATTTCTATGGAAGGACGAGGTACATTTCCCTAATCTACATATTTCTGAAGATATTCAGGAAAATGACCCTGAAGTTACAAAACGAAAAACGGTCATGTCGACTTTTACTAATAAATACGAACCAACCAACACTCTCTTAGAATATTCTTGGTATAAAACCAAAAGAAATGTAGCTTGGTTCATTCAAATAAAAGAAAATCTTCATAAAAGGTATTGGTCTAAATATCGTTATCGACTGAGAATTTAAAAATGCAGAGATTTCCATATGTAAATATGAACAGAATATTTCCTTTCCATCTGTAATTGCACAACTACAATCTAGCAGTGAGATATCAAAAAATGCCAAAGTTAAAAAATTGAATCCATTTTTGAACACATTTGGTTCATTGCGTGTTGGAGGAAGACTTGAATTATCAAAAATCTCATACGATATAAAACATTCGATTATTTTGCCTAATAATCATCATACTGTAAAACTTTTCACAAGTGATGTTCACACAAGATTAGGAGTGTATTGCCCGAATTAAGAAAAAATATCGGATTACAGGTGCAAATTCACTTGCAAAATAAATTGTCAAAAATTGCGTTTCCTCAAGCAAAAGACAAGCAAAACCTAACGAAAAAATAATAGGAAATCTTCCTGTTGAAAGATTGTGGTTCGATCTTCCTGTATTTTTCCAAATTGGAATTGATGCATTCGGACTATTTATCGTCATAAGAAGAAGAACGAAGATTAAGCTGTATGATATAATATTCACTTGTCTGGCAAGTAAGCTACGTCACTTGGAATTACTTGCTTCACTTCCTTTAGACGATTTGCCGCTCGTAGAGGCTTTCCATCCGTAATCAGAAGCGATAATGGAACTAACTTTGTTGGTGCGGAGAAAGAGCTCAGAGAAGCTATAATGGATTGTAACAAAATTATGATCGAAAATTGAATGCACCAAAACAATATATCTTGGAAATTTCATACTTCATTTGCATCTAATTTTGGTGGCATCTGGAGCGACAAATACGAACAATAAGAAAAGCACTCAATGTTCTCATGAACGAGCAACATCTATATTTGGATGATGATGAACGCAATACTCTTCTTTGTGAAGTTGAATCCATATTAAACAACAACCCTATTACTCCTATATCAAATGATCTTAATGACGTAGAGCACTTAACACCAAACCACTTATTGCTCTCTCAGTTAGGAGTGACCTTTCCTCCTGGATTATTTGATAAAAATGACATTAAAACGATATTTATATTCGGCGAAGATGGAAGCAAGTGCAAAACTTGGCCGACCTTTTATGAACAAGATGGAAAAGAGAATATGTATCTCTTCTTAGGGTTCACCCCATTTGTTTTCATATCTAAATTCTTCCATGGAAACCTAGTATTTTTGACAGACCAGAATTTCCCTAGAAATCAATGGTCACTTGGAGGTGTTGTAAAAACCTATGGAGATGAAGCTAAGGACGTTTGAACTGCGGACATAAGAGTCTCTAAAGTGAAAGGGGAAATAAAGGACATGATACTTCTTAGACGACCAATATCAAAACTCATACTTTTGAAGGAAGAATCACAACTTCTTTCTGCAAGATGTGTGAAAAGTTGGTAAAATGAAATTATACTAATTTGTGATTATACCATGTTATAATATTATTTTTATAATTGTTGGATTTTGTTATGTGCAATAATAAAAGCAAACAATATTTTGAAATGTAACTAATTGTAAAATGTAAAATATCGTTCATACCTTAGGTATTACCGATTATTTTCGGGGCTGGTATAAATCATAATTATAGTTGTTCTTTTTTGTAACCATGTTAAAAATTGTTTATTTGTTTAACTCAGAACATTGAGATCGCTCAGTAACTGTGCAGGTTACGTTTGCTGGTGTGGTTGTTGTTGATGTTGTTTCTGTTTGGGTTGTGATTGTGCAGTAGTAGTTGTTGTAGTATTTGCTTGGGTAATGTAACATATTTCATTTCCTCATATTTGGTTTACGACAAAATTGCCACCTTCTATTTTGTTTAGCTATAAACTTACATTTGAAATTTTCACTGTTTGAGTAAACTTCATTTCTAATTTTATTCTGTTCAGTAAACTTCTTTTATAATTTTGTTCTGTCGAGTAAATTTCATTTCTAATTTTTTTTGGGGACAAGCTCTTTTTTAATTTTGTTGTTGAGTAAACTTCACAAACAATTTTGCTAACTTTGTCCTCATCATAGATTAGTTCACTTTATCAATATGTGTTAGATTTTTAATTTTTTTTTTAAAAGAGGTAAATAATTTACGACCAGAGTACTCATTATTCAGGTATGTATACAGTTTACAGGATGAAGTTCACACACTAAATAACCGTGTGACATAGATGTGAATTCTTAATATACTTTCAAAAACTCTTTTAATTGCAAAAGAAAAATTTAAGTAGCTAACACATTTATTTGATTTATATCTCTTCCTTGACCGAACAATACCGGTATTTGGTGTATAAAGATATATTTTTCATATACTTATTTTGATGAAAAATATTCTGTTAGAAAAAATGCTCAAATACTTAAATGATGAGAGTAACAGTGAAAGTTTCACCTATGTCTTCATTTATTTTATGCATTAAATCATCTAATACACAAACATTTATGTTCCTTTTCATTTACCAATGATTTGACATCGTATATTCTTTTATGAAATTGAATTACATCTTTAAGTTTGTTAAATTTTTCTTGGTAAATATTATAACACCATACTATTTTCACAGTTTTGTTCAAAAGTCTCCACCTTTTAAATATACTGGTTCGCCGAAAGCGTCTGCAAACCGGCCAAGAAACCGGCTGAGATAAAAGCTAAGAAACCTGCTGAGAAACCGGCTGAGAAACCGGCTGAGAAACCAGCTCACCAATATACTATATATATTTATACTTAAGATTTCTTCATATCATATATATATATATATATATATATATATATATATATATATAATATATATTATATATATATATATATATAAATATAATAAAAATAAGAATTAATAATGTGTATTTATGTTGCTTCACATCATAGATATAGTTGATATCTTATCTAATTATGAATTGGTTCTTATAAATCTTCAAAGCGTGAGGTTGTGATACTTTATACTACAAGCTAGCCGGGCCCTTTAAAAGAAAGAAGAAGAACCTACAGTAAAAGGTACATAATGGATAAAATCAAGTTAGGAGACGCGTTGAAAATTTACGACGGTAAAGAAGATATTGAGGAATGGCTTAAGAAATTCGAGCTGGTTTGCAGCATCAATAAAATTAAGGATGAAGAAAGGGTTATTCCTTTATTTTTGGAAAAAGGAGCTTTAGCGGTTTATTTACAATTAGGCGATGAGACAAAAAAGAATAGTGTAACAATTAAGCAAAAACTACGAGAGGCATTTGGTGAGGACCCATATATAGCGTATGAAAAGTTGATCACAAAGAGATGGGAAGGAGAACAGATTGATTTGTACCTAACAGAAATAAAAGCTAACTAGAGCGGCTGGTATTAACGATGAGAATTTTGTTAAAAAAGCTTTTATTGTATGTCTCCCGATGAGCATCAGTAAGGAACTTAGAATAGTGAAAAATTTAGATGGAGTATCGATCGAAGAACTAGTCGCAAAAGGAAGAGTGTTAGCTTCAATAAATGGAGGTAAATGTAATGCCGTAAAAAGTGTGAACTTGATAGATGATAATAGCAACAATGGTAAAGTGAGGTCAAGTAATTTTGTTAATAGAAAAATGAATTTAGAACGATATGATAATGGAATTAAATGTTTCATTTGCCATAAAGAAGGATACACATTGCGAGACAATGTTACCAACGAAATTATTATAATTTTGAGAAAGATAAGAATATAGAAAGAATAACATGTTAAAGGTGCCACAATCAAGGGCATAAGGCATATGAATGCGGAATGGCGGGAATGCAGAAGATGGAACCGCTGGACAGCTGGAGGTGGTTTCACCGGACGAATGAATCCGGCAATAGAAAATCTTGCAATTATAATGGTAGAAATCAATGGGAAGTTATGTCGCGGACTGGTGGACTCAGGACGCAATAAATCGTTGGTATGTGATTAATTTGTGTGATGAAAATAAAGACGATAGTATAGTTAGAACATTTAATTTAGATATTGTGAAATGCCGGGGAAAAGAGGTTGTAAATATGAAGATTGTTGGTAAAATTATTCAGGTTGAAATGATAGTTGTTGAAAAACTTTTGGATGGTGTAGATGCGATACTAGGATTGGACATTATATTCGAACTTGGAGGTGTGAGTTTATCAAGAGACAGAATAACATTTGGGGTAGAGAAGTTGCAGGATTTAAATGTAAACGTTGCAACAATGGCTAATAAAAAATTGAGTATCAAAGATAAAGATTTTTGTGCAAAATTTGATGGGGAGAGGTGGATAATGCGTTGAAATGGAAGGAAAATGTTCCAAAGTTAACAAATCAACTGGGTATATATAACAAGTCGATAAAAGGAGAAATAAAGAAGAAATTTGAAAAGGAAATAAATGAATGGATAAGGGATGGTATTTTGGTTGCTGTGCCCGATGGAGAAAAGATAGATGGTGTGATTCCGTTAATGGCGGTGGTACAAGAAACTAAAAACAAAGTGCGTCCAGTATTAGATTTTAGAGAACTAAATAAATACACGTCATGTCATACTGCAGATTGGGTGAGAAACTAAGGGAGTGGAGAAGAAAAAAGGGCGCAAGGAAAATCGTAGACTTAAGGGCTGCATACTTACAAATCAGAGTGGAAAAAGACCTATGGAAATTTCAAACAGTAAAGTTTAATGGAAAGTTCTTTTTCTTAACAAGGATGGGTTTTGGGTTAAACTCAGCGCCCAGAATTATGAATAGAATAATTTCAGAAGTTTTAAGTTTAAATGAAATAATAAAAAGAGGTACGAGTAATTATATCGACGATATAATTGTTGATGAGGATGTAGTAACGGCGAAAGAGGTAGCAGATCATCTATTGAAGTTTGGATTGGTGTCAAAGGAGCCTGAAGAAGTTGTTGGCGGTAAGGTTCTTGGATTGGAAGTTGGAAGTTGTGGAAATTTAGTTTTTAGCAGAGAGAAAGAGTTAAAAAAAAAAAGAGTTGAATGAGAAAATAACGAGAAGAGAGGTTTTTGGTATCTGCGGTGAGTTGGTTGGTCACTATCCGGTAGCAGGGTGGTTGAGAGTGGCAACGAGCTTTATAAAGAGAAAAACAGAAGACTTATCATGGGACGAAGAGGTGAGCGAAGAAGTAAAAATTTTGCTTAATGAAACGATGGAAAGGGTGAAAAAGTGTGATCCAGTAAATGGAAAATGGTGGGTTAGTGAAAATAAAAATGGAATTGTGTGGTGCGATGCGAGTAATTTGGCTTTGGGAGTGGTACTAGAAATTGGAGGACATGTTGTGGAGGACGCCGCTTGGATAAGGAAGAAGGATGATAAAGGTCATATAAATGTAGCTGAACTAGAAACAGTGTTAAAAGGAGTTAATATGGGACTGAAATGGGGAATGGAAATGATTGAAGTTAGAACGGATTCTGCGACAGTAGTGGATTGGATTGAAACAACAATGAAAGAAGAGTCAAGAATCAAAATAAAGGGTGCAGCGGAGGTTCTAATTAAAAGGAGATTGGGAATATTGAAGCAGCTGGTGGATGAAACGGGAATTGAGTTGACTATAGAATTCGTAAAGTCAGAAGCAAACAAGGCGGATTGTCTAACAAGAGTTAAGAGGAGTTGGTTAATTAGGAAGAAAGAAAAAATGAAATTT
>JABUQX010008909.1:2500-20000 GCA_015478945.1 Trachelipus rathkii
TATTATTATTATTATTATCGATACCATAGTTATTACCTAATTATTAATAGGATTTGGAATATTATTACTGTTTGAACAGTTTAATGCATTTCTTTGTTCCATAGGTATTAGATCATAGTATTAGAAAGAAGATAATACTTCAAAATTTGTATTTAATATTTAAATGATATATGATGATATAAGAATATAAAAAAATACATAAATATAAAAACAAGAGGAAGAATACGAACATAAAGTTAAAGAATACACAAGTATAGGAACACGAGAAGGATTACAAAAACCATCGAAGAAGAAGAAGCAGTACAGAGAAAAATCGATTACAAAGGTACCCAACACCAATAAGGAACAGAACTTAGCAATAGGCACTTACTCGAGAAAATATTTCAAGTAAAACCTAACAGACGTCCATCAGATAACTTCTAAGAAATTAAAGAATAACCTTACAGACGTCCTTGTTTCATTATCCCATCAGAAAACTCATAAGAAAAGACGTTCAGAAGCAAAAGATACAATCAAAGAGGTAATTATATTTCTGCATCGTTTAATTTATAATAACAAGGCATTTAATCAATTACGATTTGGATTACTGTTTGAAATGTTTGTATTGATACTGTTACTAGTATTATATATAATTTTATTATTATTATTATTATTATTATTATTATTATTATTATTATTATTATTATTATTATTATTATTATTATTATTATTATTATTATTATTATTATTATTATTATTATTATTATTATTATTTTTGGTCTCAAAGGACACAACACTGTATTGCAATTAGTAGCCCATTTCAGATACTAGGGAAATTACTTTGTTTATATAATTTATTGGTATATTGAAATTGTAAAATAATGGACTAAATAATATAAAACTGTATGTGATCTTTGTTATTAAATGATTAAATTGTAACTTCTCTATTTTGAATAACAAAAATTGAATTTTTTAAATTCAATTATTATTTTTATTATTATTATTATTATTATTATTATTATTATTATTATTATTATTATTATTATTATTATTATTATTATTATTATTATTATTATTATTATTACAGCAATTATCTTCACTATCAGTATAACAGTAACTATTACCTTTGTTGTTATTAACTTAGTATAACTATTTTTTAAATTGCTTGCATTGTTTTGGAAGAAATTCCGATAAGGAATTATTATTATTATTATTATTATTATTATTATTATTATTATTATTATTATTATTATTTTAATTAATAATTTAATGAACTAATATTTTAATTACTATTTTGCAATTATTATGTATTATAATTGTTATTATAATTGTTAGAGTAGATTATATAAGCGCAATCCTTAAACTCAATTGCTTAAATTTAATTACGCCTGTTTTACTTTTGGGGATAAAAGGACACAACACTGTGCTGCAATTAGTAGCTCCCTTTCAGAAATTGTTATCATTAAATAAAGTTATCGTATTAATATCCTTATCTTTAATAACTTTGTAAACTTGAATAGTGTGATTTTTTTTTTCTGATAAAGTTTTGAAATTGAAAATGAAATTATTATTATTATTATTATTATTATTATTATTATTATTATTATTATTATTATTATTATTATTATTATTATTATTATTATTATTATTATTATTATTATTCTCTTCTTTCTCTTTCTTCATCTACCTCTTTTGACCAAGACTGGGGGTAAGGTGCGTGTCATGCATCGGAAAAGAAAAGCAGTAGAAGAATATGACAAAGTCGAAAGGAAAGCCCAGGCTTACGCGGACTCTGTACATTAATAGTGAACTCGTCAGCAGACAGAAAATGCCCACCCTAGAGTTCCATGGCGCGCAGCGACAGGACCCCCTTCACTATGGGCTGTAAATCCGGTTCAATGTACAGGGTTCATCCCTTGGCCCAGGTGGGCCCACAACCATACCCCCTTACAAAATCCCACCATTCACTTTCCTATTTCTGCATCTTTTTCTCGGCCTCTGCAAACTTCATATTTCTCTCCTTTTCAGACATGTCGTTTTCCACACGACTCTCAATCCATTTTTTCTGTCGCTCTCCCAGCCGGTCGGTTCCCCAACACACTCGCCACTATACATCCGCTTAAACCAACCGACTATCATTCATCTTCCACATACCAAAGCCATCTCAACATACTTTCATTATTCTCTCATTTACCCCTTTTCTTCAGCACCACACAACTCTCTAATATGTTCATTCCTCATTTTATCAATTCTTCTCACACCTAGCACACCGCAAAAATTGTCCATTCTGAACACATGTTGAGCTTTAGAATTCTTTACTTCTATATTCCAGCCATAGTCTCACTACTATAGTACAATACACAGGTAACAACATTACCCTCATGTAAGACCATAGCGCACTCAAGACTAGTCCCCTTTACATCACCAAACGATTTAAATTGCACCCAACCTTCCTGCCTTCACAAACTTTCCTAACTAACACTCTGGCATCATCCGTTCCCTTCTCATCCCACATACCCTAAATATTTAACTCAGACACTTTCTCCAGCTGCTCACCATCTAACATAACTTTCACAACGAGGACTGTCCTCACTGCAAGCACATAACCTTACTCTTATCTACGTTTACTTTCAAACCCCTCCTTTTACATTATTATTATTTACAATTACATTATTATTATTATAATAATTATTATTCCACCTTCTCTCCCCAAGACTGGGGGTAAGGGGAGTTGACATGCACCGGAAACAGAAAAGTAGTAGAAAAATATGACAAGTCGAAAAGAAAGTCCAGTCTTACCGCCCTCTTTATAACTTATAGTGAGAGCTCGTTGCAGTCAGAAAATCCACCCTAGAGCTTCACAGGAACGAGCGACAGACCCTCACTATGGCTTCTCGTCAATGTGGGGTTCATCCCTTGGTCCAGGTGGGCCACAACCATTACCCCACTCACAAAATCCCGCCATTCACTCCTATTATGCACCTTCTTTTCGCCTCTGCCAAACTCACATTTCTCTCCTCCAGGCATTCCTTTACTGACTCAATCCACTTTTTCTTCGGTCTCCCAGCCGGTCAATTCCCAGCACACTCATCACTATACATCCGCTTAACCAACCGATTATCATCAATCTTTTCCATATGACCAAACAATCTCAACGTACTTTCATTTATTCTCTAATTTACCCCTTTCTTCACACCACAAGACTCTCTAATACATTCATTCCTCATTTTATCAATTCTTCTCACACCTAGCACACCCCTAAGATTGTCCATCTGAACACATTGTACTTTAAATCTATACTTTATTCCAGACCATAGTCTCAATACTTTACATTCAAACAGGTAACAACATAACCTCATGTAAGACCCTAACGCACTCAAGACTTATTATTATTATTATTATTATTATTATTATTATTATTATTATTATTATTATTATTATTATTATTATTATTATTATTATTATTATTATTATTATTATTAAACTAACTTTATTATGGCTAGTATTCTACTTCAGTTTTTGTGATAATTATAAATCCAATTACTCATCACTATTATGACTACTATTATTATTATTAGTTGTTATTAGTTATTATTATCAAGAGTGTAAGTAGTAATATTTTATGTCTATTAATTATTTGGGGATCGAAAGAAAGAACTATGTTTCCCCCAGTTGCACCCCTTTCAGGGCAGTTGATAATTTTATTATTTAAATAGATGTTTCTAATAGTGTAGAATCTACTTTAAATATTGTAAAAACCAATATTAAATGTTCTATACCCGAATAAATTTTTGAGAATTGAATTGAATTATTATCATATTTTTATTATTCTCAATGTGTAGCCCTTTTAGAACCAGAAAAACCTATGTTTTAAAATCACTACAAACTAATCTGTTTTGGATTTTATTTGTTTGTATAATTTTTTTTCCAACTTCAATATATACCGTTTACATTTCCGAAAATTTCTAATGCAGAGTGGCCTACTCAAACCTTATGAGGGATGGGGAATTAACAGGACGCTTTTCAAAATTACAGGTTAATATATCTATATTTATCTATCTATTAATATATGTTTATCAACATCAAATTATTAATTATTATTATTATTATTATTATTATTATTATTATTATTATTATTATTATTATTATTATTATTATTATTATTATTAAATAAGGGATTAAAATACCCACAAAAAAACATAGAAAACCATTTTAAATTAAAAAACTTGTGATTTGGTGACACCTTAACTAATGAAAAACTAACTAATATTCTGACTAAAATAAGAACCTTTATTAAAAGAAGGAAAATCTTCAACCGGCAACTCCTTATGTTGATTTGTAGAGACGGTGGAGTGTAAATTCCTCGTAGAGAAATGTATCTTCGGTGCTTCCATCCTCTTTCATTCGTTTTATCAGCTTCTTCACAATATATCCCTAGATATAAAATTGTTATTATTATTATATTTTATTATTATTATTATTATTATTATATTATTATTATATTATTATTTTTATTATCATTATCGATTAAATCTGCTAAAATGTGTGTGTGGGTAGTATATATATATATTATAATATATATATAATATATATAATATATTATAATAATTATATATATTATTATTATAATATATATATATATTATATATATAGTATATATATATATATATATATATATAATTAGATATAATATTATATATATTATATAAATATATATATATATATATATATAAATTATATATATATATATATATATATTAATATATATATATATAATATATATATATTATATATAAATATATATTATAAATATCTATATATATTATATATATATATAATATATATAAATATATATAGAATAATTATATACTATTAATTATAATATATAATATATGATATATTATATATATATATTATATATATATATATTATTTATTTATTTATTTTACCAGACAATCGGAGGGAAAAAGTTTACTATATTTATGCTTTTTCCCGAACCAGATGGGCCCAATACAAAGTGGGGAAGGTGCCAGTTTATATCAGAGGTGTGTAACCCACAGCCTTACAGTCTGACACAAGTCAAGATATTCCAGTATCAGGGCATAAGCTAGGTCTCTTGACCCACAGACCTACTGTGCGTGAAGCGAATAGGAATGTAGGTGTCTGTATGTGTTATTTAAAGTGTACCGTTGTATGGTTGGCTATGGATGAGTGAGTTGGGGTTATTGAGATTAGTGTATTAATACACAATGCCGTAAACTGTAATGAATATACAGAAAATCTCCTACAAAACGGAAATTATTTCGTGTCCGTCCTTGGTGACTAGTCGAAAGTACGAATCCCGTTTGACGAGGACTCGAACTCACGACTCTAAGCGTGCAAACGCACCACTTAACCCACTGAGCCACCGAGACTTTCATAATATAGTATATTATTATACTAATTATTGTCTTCGTATACGTAATTATATATATATATATATTAACTTTATATTGGCTATCTAGATTTCGTCACCCGTTATGTACTAATTAAGACATTATCTATAAATTAGCAAAGATTAACTATCTATTATATTAATATTATGATGTTCTAATGTATTATATAATATACTAAGTATTATATAAATATATATATATATATAATAATTACATATACTATCGATACATTATATTACGAGGTTATCTTATATATATATTTATATATATATAGTACTAACTATAGAGCTGCGCCACTATATAATATATATATTAGTATATGCTCGGAGATTGGTCGTGATTCGTCCCGTAAACGACCTCTAACTTTCGCAGGCGAAAATTAGAATCGTATGATCGGTACATGGGGTGGAATGTCAGAGAGCAGTTGGCAATACGTTGTGGAGGAACGAAGACAGAAGTAGGAGAGATGTCACAAAAGGTTTACCCCGTGAGCAATTCACCGATGCAGGGACATTGTGAGATATTTAAAACGAAATTTGATTGCTCGCTGTGACCTGAAACAAAGATGAAAGGGGAGGGAAGAGGGGAAAAAGCAGTGCTATAAGTTGCAGTGACTTGACCCCAGAGTCGGCCTCACTGACAATGCTGGGCGGGGAGGTGATTATCCCGTCTGTTCGACACTCAGCCCAGACGACCATTTAAGCAGTGATGACCCTGGTGCGAGGCGGTCCTGGTGGAAATAGATTGTTACACTGTGCTGGTCTCGTCCCGTTTTATCTCTTGAGAGGTGTTATAATACAATCGAGCATACAGATTAATATATCGACCTCACCCATCCACCAGCAGAGTGTATAGTACGAAGGATAGAGTCGCGAGAGGATCCAGACAGGGCTACCTGACCTCGTTCGGAAGTGCGCGGAGTTACAGAGTATCCACAAACCCTTTGGCGCCAATTTTTGAAGATCGTTTGACCCCCGCTGTGGTACACAAAGAGGCTAGGGTACGGGATATTGTGTGTGTGTATAAAATCAATGTGTAGTCCACTTAGAGAGTATTCTAATGGGTTATAAGTTGAAAAGTTTTTGAAAAGGTCAAGGTTTATGTCTAACCTCCCCGAACTTACTGTAAGCGTCGTGGTTGTTGACCTGATGATCATCTGAGGGAAATGTTGAAGACAGAGTACGATTTTTTGGATAATCTTGAAGATGATTATGCTCGCCTGGAATGGCGCTTGGTAAGTTAGGAGCTTCAGCATTTGATAGCTATAATGGTTGGGGGACCTGACAATGGCATTGGTAGTGTATCAAAAAAAAAGAGCGATGCGAGTGAAAAGTAATAAAACAGGTGGTTTGCCGGTCGAGGGCTGTAGGGAGGAAAATGAGAATGGTGAGCAAGTGTGATTGATTTCTGTTTTGGTGAGAGGAGAGGTATGTGGTAGAGTTAATACTTTCTTTAAACACAAGGATATCCATAAGTGATACTAGAGTTGTGGATGGTATAGGGTCAAGAGTGGTAGGATCGAAAGGAAAAAAGTTATGGATTGATTTTGCAGTTGCGCGTGAAGAAGGAGATGATTGAAAGTATGTGTTTGGATGTTAAATCAGTGACGCGGGTTAGGAAGCGGATTATCGGCATCATTATAGTAGATATGTGTTCTTGTTAAAATTAAGTTAGGGTGGAGGGCTTGGATGGAGAAGAAAGAGATAAGGAAAGGAAGTTAGGTAAATATAAGAGTGAGAAGTTAAGGTGGCAAACAATAAGGTAAGTAGTAGTACAGAAGCGGCTCGCAAGGTAAATCGTGGTTGAATGTGAACAAGTTGATACTGAACAAAATCTGGGGGAATCTGGGGGCCAATGAAGGAAGCAATTGGTTAGCTATGGCAAAGGGGGAAGTTTGTGTGGGATGTGCAAAGTAGGAAGTAAGATGTAACACGCGAATGGTGGACCATGAAACGTATGCCGTGCATGAAAGCTGGGTGTGTTTCCCTATTCGCGCGCTCGTTTAAAGGTCAAAAAAGAAGCAGGTGGTTGAATGTACTAAAAGCAAATGATGAAATTTAAAAAGAAAGATGCTTGGAATTATATAAGGAGGAAAAAAGAAATACTAAAAGGTGCATACGTAGGAGAAAACAAGATGTGTAACGGATATGAAACAGTTGACAGTGAGGGCATGAATGAGGACAGTACAAGGGGAATAGGAAGCTCTTCTGAAGGGAAGCGCGAAAAGGTTAAGAATGAGGAGAATAAGGGGAATCTGCTAGAATAATGAATAGGGATGTGCTGTGGTAGCTGCCCATAGTGGCTTAGTTCTTTTTTTTATTTGTAATCACTTGTAAGCACTAGTAATAGAAATATTTTACATTCTTGGGGCGGATATGATTGTTATTTTTATTAATTTTGTCAATGTATTGAGGTGTATGAAGGGGTCGAGAATAAATTTTTTAGCTGTGAGTGATGGGTGTTCTGACGCCAACGAGTAGTTCCATTTCAGTTCTCTTTCCCTTGGTCTTCCTAGTTTCGCGGCATCCATCACTCTTTCACGTTTGAATGAAACGATTGTGAATGATTGTAGATGAGTGGCCAACTGTGATTAATCGATTTTTCTTTTCACTAATTGTATATAAAATTTCGTCCTCCCGTAGAGATTATTAATTTATAAAAAAAGTAATATTGAGGGTTCTGATGTATGGGATCCCTCTGTTATTTTATGTAGACGGTGGTGTGGATCTTTCAAATGATATAGAGAGTCTGTTGTAGTTCCAGGGAACTTTAATCGTTTTCTTTCGAATTTGGAATCTTTCTATGGTAAGGGTCCTTATTCTGTATTATTGTTATTTTAATGATTAATGGAATTTACAATTAATGCTTTTATTATTCTTATTATGGTTATTATTAATATTCTTATGTATTCCTATATAGTGAATTGTATTAAAGTAGTGGATTTTTTATTTTAAATTTGCAGTACTGAGGTCTAGTATTGGGGTATACTGTCGTTTGTCAAGTTGAGGTGGAGGACTACTTTGGTGAAGGTTCCGACTGTCTGTAGAAGTAAAAGGAAAAAAACTGGTCAACACCATTGGCCAGGTAGCTATTAAGTATTATTTTTGTTTGAATTTTTTTTCTTATTATAAAAATTTTTTTAATTTAAATAATTGAGTTTTTGAATTTGAATTTTTTACATTTAAAGTTTTGAATTCTAAATAATTGATTTTATTAAGCTTTGTTTTGATGTTAAAATACTTTACTTAATGATAATTGTTTAATTTATTATATTTTAATTACTTATATAGTTCATTTATCATTTTTTTTCGTCATGTTAGGATTTCTGTATTCATCATTTACCTTATTATTTTCATTTACCTTATTAATTTTATTTATTTATTATGTATGTCATGATAGAATTTGTTTATTTTTTTTGTCTCGTTCCAGTTTTTTTTGGGACCTCGTTTTTTTTGGAGCTACACATATTTCGTATGAAGACTTTTTTTTTCCTGTGGATGTCTTCTATATTGTCCTGTGGCTGTAGTATTTAAGGCAGCTGGTTTATAAATCTTGGTACTTAGGTACCGACTAAATCCAACGGTGTGGTACACCTAGAAGATGATTGTAGTATCTGTGGTACTACATAGATTTTGAAAAGAAATAGTAAATTGGAAAACAAAGACTGACTGTAAAATTGGAAAATTGGAAATTAAACTATAAAATTATAAGTAAGAAATAAATTGGAAACTTTGAAAATTGAAAGAGACAAACTGAAAGAGAGAAACTAAAAACATAACGGGACAGTATAAACTGAAAATCTGAAAATAAAATAAAAAGCGATAATTTGAAAATTGAAAATAAAACTTAACTTAAAAGTACCATTTAAGGGTACTAAAATCGAAAATAAGTGTAGGTACCATAATCGGTACTATAATACGTGAAAAAACTATAAATAAAAGTGGTACCAAAATACAATATAGGTGCCTTAAGTGGTAAACAGTAAACCTACAAACAATTAAAGGCACCATAATTGGTGAACTAAGTTTATTTCACAATTGACAATATCGTATATTTAATATTTTTTTCATTTATTATTTTTTATTTATATATTTCTATGTCCGTAATATATATATGTTGTATGTTTAAGGTTATCTTGGTTAATACTGTAGTGTGTAGTATATAGTATATTGTAGTAGTTGGTAGTGGTAAACTATAGTAAGTGGTATTTGGAATACCTTGTAGAATAATATTTTTGTATTCTTGTATTATCGTGTTACTTTAATAAGTAGTATAAGTTGTATGCTGAATATAATAAGTGTGGATTGTGTCTATATATTTTTGGTGTAATAAAATTCGTACGATTCATCCGTACCGTGTTTAAGCAAATTGACTATTGTCGGACCAAACTCATAAATTTCGCACGCCTTCCTTGCTTCAAATTTTTTTAGCGTAAAATCCGCTACAGTGCTTTTGTAACTGATGAAATGGATGTGAGGGGAGTGTGGAAAGAACACTTCGAAAATCTGCACAATATTAACAGTAATGATGAGGTGTTAGTGAATGTGTGTGGTTTTGATGGTGCAAGAAGGAATAGGTATTTGGGGATGAGTATTTAGTAAGGAGGAGGTAATGGGTTAAGTGAGAAAAGTTAAGAAATGGTAAATCTGCAGGTATAGATTGAAATTACTAGTGAAATGGATCAAAGAGCGGAGGCGAGATGGTGATTGATTTGGATTTGGAAGTTGTGTAATAACGTGTTTTATGGAGGGTATAGTTCCCAAGGGATTGGAGGAGAGCGGTTAGTACCCTATAATAAAGGGTAAGGAGAAAAGGCGGAATTGTAGAATTATAGGCGGAATAAGTATTATTGAGTGTTGTTTAGGGAAGGGTATTATGCTGGTTATTTTGGTTGAAAGAGTGCGTCGAGTGAACTGGAGTGACTGGTTGGTAAAAAGGGTGCGTTTAGGCATGGTAGAGGATGTTGGGGATCAAATCTTACATTGAAACAAATGAATTAGAAATGAGGGAGAGAAGAATTAAATTATATTTTAGTTTTAATGGATTTACAACAGCGTATGATTTAGAGTTATAGGAAAGCTTTATGCAGGTAATTAGTGATAATGGGTGTTGGTGGTAGGCTTCTGAATTGGAATCAAAAGTTATGTTTGACGATAGTGAAGCGTGGTAAGAATAAATGGTGTCAATGGTGATGGTTTAGGATTAATAGCGGAGTGAACAGGGATGTGCTATGTCTCCTTGGCTATTCAATGTGATATATGGATGGGTTATGAAAGAAATTCGAGGTGGGATGGCAGGAAATGTGTGTTAGGAATGATGAAGAATGGAGAGAGTGGAGGGGTGCCCTACCTATTATATGCGGATGATTTGGTTTCTGTGTGGCGAATCTTGAAGAAGAGTTGAGAGGATTTAGTAGAGAGATTTTGCAGGGGTATGTAAAAGGAGGGTTTGAAAGTTAACATAGATAAGAGTAAGGTATGGTTGTGAGTGAGGAACATCCTCAGTGTGAAGTTATGTTAGATGATGAGCAGCATTGGAGCAAGTGTCTGAGTTAAATATTTAGGCGGTATGTGTGGCAAGGGAACGGATGATGCATGCAGAGTGTAGTAGGAAAAGTTGTGAATGCAGGAAAGTGGCTGGTGCAATTAAATCGTTGGTGGAATGTTAAAGGGAACTAAAGTCATTGACGTGCGCTAGAGTCTTCATAGAGGGTTATGTTTGTTACCTGTGTTATTGTATGCGCTAGTGAGACTATGGTCTGGAATAAGGAATAGAGGTATAATCTAAAGTTCAATGTGTTTCAGATGGACAATCTAGGGGCATGCTAGGTGTGAAAAAGAATTAATAAATGAGGAATGAACTTATTAGAGAGAGGTGTGGTGTGAAGAAAGGGGTAAATGAGAGAATAAATGAAAGTATGTTGAGATGGTTTGGTCATGGGAAAGGATGAGATGAAAGTCGGGTGGTTAAGCGGATGTATAGTGGAGAGTGAGTTGGGAGAATCGACCGGCTGGAGACCGAAGAGAAATGTGGATTGAGGTCGGTGAACGAATGTTTGAAGGAGAGAAAGTGAGTTTGGCAGAGGCGAAGAATAAAGGTGCATGATAGGAGAGAATGCGGGTTTTGTATGGGGGCATGGTTGTGGCCCACCTGGGCCAGGGGATGAACCCTTACATTGACGATTTACCATAGTGAGGGTCCGTCGCGGTCCCATGATGCTCTTTAGGGTGGATTTTCTGTCTGTGACGAGCTCTTACTAATTAATGGTACAGAGGGGCCGGTAAGGCTGGGCTTTTCTTTTCGACGTTGTCATGTTCTCCTACTGCTTTCTTTTCCGATGCTGTACAGCACCTTACCCCCAATCTTGGGGAAAAGAGGAAGGTGAAGAAAGAAAAAAGAATATATATATAATATATATATATATATATATATATATATATATAATATATATATATATATATATATATATATATATATATATAATATATATATATATATATTATTAATAATATATATATTATATATATATATTATATATATATATATATAATATATATATATATATATATTAATATACCTATATATATACTGAAAACCGGTCAAAAATCAGCGTTTTTTTTTTTTAATGAATCATGAAAAATCGAAATTTGAAGTTACATCTATATATATTTTAATAGTTTTTTCTCACATTTAGAGTTTCCTTAATGTTGTAGAATAATGAAAATAATAAAAATGTATAAATAAATATTTTATAATTTTTTTTGAAAAATTCCATTTTAAAAAAATTGATTTCGGGGAAAACCGGTTCAGGCGTTGGGAAAACCAGTCATTAAATTATTTTTGGTTGTGCTTGTCCAAACTAATTAATAATTATAATTAAATGTTAAATAGAGTCTTATAATGTTATAGAATTAATTTGGATAGGAAAAAAACAAGTCTAAGTTATATTTTATTAACATTTTAGCAAATGTTGAATTTTTTACAAAATTATTGAAATTTATTTTCATCTTTTTATGGTAAATAAACATTGAAAAAAAAGTTATGACAATAAATTTTAATAATTTCTAATAATAATAATAATATTTCCACTTTTTAATAAAATAGGCATTTTATATTACGAGTAGGCCTATGTACGCACATTTCATATGAATTTTTTTACGAAAAAAAAATTACATTTTATAATTAAAATTTTGACAATCAATATAATATTTTTATAATAATAATTAATAATAATAATAATAATAATAATTAATAATAATAATAATAATAATAATAATAATAATAATAATAATAATAGTTGCACTTTTTAACAAAATAGGCACTTTATATTACTAGTAGGCCTATGTACGCACATTTCACGTGAACTTTTAGACGAAAAAAAAATTTACAATATTATAATTTAAATTATGACAATCAATTTTAATAATTTTAATAATAATAATAATAATAATAATAATAATAATAATAATAATAATAATAATAATAATAATAATAATAATAATAATAATAATAATATTTGCAATTTTTAACAAAACAGGCACTTTATATTACGAGTATGTACGCACATTTCACGTGAACTTGACCAAAAAAAATTTACAAAAATATAATTTAAATTATAACAATCAATTATAATAACTTTTAATAATAGTAAAAATAATATTTACACAATAACAAAAAAGGCACTTTATATTACCAGTATGTAAGCACATTTCATAAAAAAATGATACAGAATTGATTTGCATTTTTTTTTATCCTTACACTGCGAGAAAGAAAACCCCCCAAACCTTCCCATCATACACTTAACTGGAAGAAAGAAAAACCCCAAACCTTCCCCTCATATACTTAACTGCGAGAAAGAAAAACCCCCAAACCTTCCCAGCATACACTTAACTGGAAGAAAGAAAAACCCCAAACCTTCCCCTCATACACTTAACTGCGAGAAAGAAAAACCCCCCAAACCTTCCAGCATACACTTAACTGGAAGAAAGAAAAACCCCCAAACCTTCCCTTCATACACTTAACTGCGAGAAAAAAAACCCAAACCTTCCCATCATACACTTAACTGGAAGAAAGAAAAACCCCCAAACCTTCCCCTCATACACTTAACTGCGAGAAAGAAAAACCCCAAACCTTCCCATCATACACTTAACTGGAAGAAAGAAAAACCCCAAACCTTCCCCTCATATACTTAACTGCGAGAAAGAAAAACCCCCAAACCTTCCAGCATACACTTTAACTGGAAGAAAGAAAACCCAAACCTTACCCCATACACTTAACTTGCGAGAAAGAAAAAAACCCAAACCTTCCCATTCATTACACTTAACTGGATGGAAGAAAGAAAAAACCCAAACCTTCCCCTCATACACTTAACTACGAGAAAGAAAAAAACCCAAACCTTCCCATCATACACTTAACTGGAAGAAAGAAAAAAACCCAAACCTTCCCCTCATATACTTAACTGCGAGAAAGAAAAACCCCAAACCTTCCCATCATACACTTAACTGGAAGAAAGAAAAACCCCAAACCTTCCCCTCATATACTTAACTGCGAGAAAGAAAAACCCCCAAACCTTCCCATCATACACTTAACTGGAAGAAAGAAAAAACCCCAAACCTTCCCTTCATACACTTAACTGCGAGAAAAAAAAAAACCAAACCTTCCCATCATACACTTAACTGGAAGAAAGAAAAAACCCCAAACCTTCCCCTCATACACTTAACTGCGAGAAAGAAAAACCCCCAAACCTTCCCAGCATACACTTAACTGGAAGAAAGAAAAAACCCCAAACCTTCCCCTCATACACTTAACTGCGAGAAAGAAAAAAATCCAAACCTTCCCATCATACCTTAACTGGAAGAAAGAAAAACCCACAAAACTTCCCCTCATACACTTAACTGCGAGACTGTGGCAGCCAAAATTCCACCCTAGGGTTTCACAACACCATGACAGACTCCCATTCTGGTATTTCGTCAATGTAAGGGATTCGTCCCATCGGCAAGGCAGGCCCACAACCATGCCCCCTCACAAAACTACGCCATTCACTCCTATCACGTACCTCTCTTCTCGCCTATGCCAAACTCACATTCCTTCTCTTCAGACATTCTATAATGATTCAATCCATTTTCTTCGGTCTCTCAACCAGACGATTCCCAGCACATTCACCACTGTGCATCCGCTTAACCAACGACTATCAACCATCCCTTATATATGACCCAACCATCTTAATACTCTCTCGTTTAATCTCTCATTCATGAATTTCTTCACACCACAACTCCCTAATATGTTCATTCCTCACTTTATTCCTTCAACTCTCATCTAACACCCCTAAGATTATCCATTTAAACTGACATCATCTTAGGTTTATACCTCTTAATCCACAACATAGTTTCACTATTATACATTAACACCGGTGACAGCATACCCTCATTAAAACCTTAGCGATCTCAGGACTTAGTTCCTTTGTATTCACTAAGGATTTAAATGCACTAGCCACCTTCCTACCATTCACATCTTTCCTCCTACACTCTGCATCATCCATTCCCTTTTCATCCAACATATAGCCTAAATATTTAAATTCAAATACTTGTTCCAATTGCTCACCATCCAACATTATTTCACACTGCGAACTCTTCTAACCCACCACCATCACCGTGCTCTCATCTAAATTTACTTTCAAACCCCTCCACCAATCCTCTCAAACTTTCTACAGATTCGACATACAAAACCAAATTATTAGTGTACGATAAGCAGGGCATCCTCCACTCTCTACCATTCTTCATTAGCCTAAAACACTCCTCCGCCAACCCTACCTTTAATTCTTTCATCACCCTATCCATATACAGGTTAAATAGCCATGGACACAAAAAAACATCTCTGCTTCACTCCACTATTAATATTAAACCATTCACTCTCCAATACATTTATTCTTACATACGTTTCACTATCGACAATCATACTTTGATTCCATTCAGAAGCCTACCACCATCATCATTTATGACTAATATCTGCCACATTACTTTCCTATTAATATTCAACATACGCCTGTGGCAAGTCCACAAAACCTAAATACAATATGATCTTCTTCTCTCATTATTTCACTCATTTGCTTCAATGTAAAAATTTGATCTACACATCCTCCACCACTTCTAAATGCACCCTGTTCTTCAACAATTAGCTCCTCAGTGACTAGATGCACTCTTTCTTTCTTTATCTACCTTTTTTTCCCAAGATTGGGAGTAAGCTGCGCTACACAGCATCGGAAAAGATAAGCAGTAGGAGAATATGACAAATGTCGAAAAGAAAGCCCAGCTCCTTACCGCCCCCTCTGTACATTATTAGTGAGAACTCGTCACAGATAGAAATCCACCTAGAGCTTCATGGGACCGCGACGGACCCTCACTATGGTAAATCGTCATGTAAGGGTTCATCCCTTGGCCAGGGCCACAACCATGCCCCTATACAAAACCCCGCCATTCTCTCCTATCATGCCTTATTCTCGCCTCTGCCAAACTCACTTTCTCTCCTTCAAACATTCGTTCACCGACCCAATCCACTTTCTCTTCGGTCTCACCAGCCGGTCGATTTCCAAACACTCACCACTATACATGCCCTTTTAAAACACCAAAAACCCCAACGCCATCATATCTTCCATACACTGACGCAACACCATCTCAAGCATACTTTAACTTTATTCTCTCTATTTCACCCTTTCTTCACACCCACACAACTCTCTAATACGTTCATTCCTCATTTATTAATTCTTCCTCCACCGTTAGCATTGCCCTAAGATTGTCATCTAAAAATTGAACTTTAGATCTATACTTCTTATTCCACGCCATAGTTCTCACACTATACAATAACACAGGTACAACATACCTCATGTAAGACCTAGCGCACCTCAGACTTAGTCCCTTTACATTTCCAACGATTTAATTGCACCAGCAACCTTCCTGCTATTCACAACTTTCCTACTACACTCTGCATCATCCGCTCCCTTCTCATCCAACACATACCCAAAATATTTAAACTAAGACACTTGTTCAAGAAGCACTCTTTCAACCAAAATACTAGAATATATCTTCCCTAAAAAACTCAATAAACTAATCCCTCTGTAGTTTCTACTGTTCCCCTTATCTCTCCTACCTTTAAATAATGGTACTATCCCTGATTTCTCCAATGCTTAAGAACTATACCATCCACAAACGCTTTGTTATGCAACTTCCATATCCAGTCAATCACAATCTCGCCTCTATGCTTGATCACTTCGCCAATAATTCTACATATATCTGCCAATTTACCATCCTTCAACTTTCTCACATTACCTATTACCTCCCACCTACTTCTTAAACCATCAAACCCACACACACATTCAATATCACCTCTTTATCACTGCCAAGTTCATGCAGAATTTCGAAGCGTTCCTCCACACTCACTCTCCTCATATCAGTCACTAAAGTACCATCAATATTCATCATTCCATGACGATTTCCCTTACTCTCTTTCTTAACCTTTTGCACTTCCTTCCAGAAGAGCTTCCTATTCCCTTGTAAGTCCCCATTCATCCTCATTCCAAACTGCTCCTTTATCTCTTTTTTATCTCCTATGTATGCAACGTTTAGTCTTCCCTTTTTTCCTTTTATATTTTCATATACCTTTATTTGAACCTTTATTATTATTTATTATTTACTATTACTTATTATTATTATTATTATTATTATTATTATTATTATTATTATTATTATTATTATTATTATTATTATTATTATTATTATTATTATTATTATTATTATTATTATTATTATTATTATTATTATTATTATTATTATTATTATTATTATTATTATTATTATTAAAGATACAGATAGTGTGATAATAGCAAGATAGCAAGGACAAAGGTTGGAAGGTTTATAGTTGGTATTTAACAATACTTATCAGAGCAAGAGCGGTGCGTTCACAAAGAAGATTAATCAATGAAAGAGCAGAAGAGCAAATATAATAAAAGCATCTCGAAGTGAAGATGAAGAGTAGCTTAGAATAACTTTGGGGGGAAAGGGAAGTGGTTACCAGGACAAAAGAAATTACAATGA
>JABUQX010008909.1:25000-45000 GCA_015478945.1 Trachelipus rathkii
ATAAATATATACTTTTTAGTATTTAACTAACATAAAATATTTTGGAAATGGCACATTATTAACGGGAGACGTGCGGACGTGCGATCGTGCGGGACTTGCGGGACTTGCGATGAGCGGTAGGTTTCTGTATTGGTTTGATATAAGTTGGCGCGAGGAGCTGCTAGCGGACTACTGATCTTTTTCTCTGAGGTGCGTTGAGTGGTTTTGTGTCGTCATATGCCGTACTAACCTCTTAAACTGAGCGGTTTGTTGTTCCACTACCTCTCTTTGATTTTATATAGTGTATTTTATGTATGTATTTATTATTTTATTCATTTTCTTTCATTTTATTATTATATTTATTATTGTATTTTGTTTATTATTTATGCTTTATATTTATTTATTGTTTTTGTTTATTTTATTATTTTTATTTTATTTGTATTTTTCTTATTTTTATTTTTTTTATATTTTATTAGTTGTTTGAACTATTATGTTTTTATATTGTTTATGTATTTATATTAGTATTAGATATCTTTATTATTATTTTAAATTTTTAATTTTTATTATAAAAATTTTATATTATGTTTTTCATATTTATTTATTTTATATATTATTTGGAGTTATGTAAACAGGATCTATCAGCAGCCCGCAATCGGAAGCCGTTCTGCCACGATTGGTTTGTGATATTTAACTTAACATTGGGTGGGTCTCTATGCTCAATGTTTAATACAAATATAAATCCTGATACCACTTAAATATTCGGTCATTTTATGTATTAAAAACCTACAAAATATCATTTTAATATGTCAAACCAAAGATCCTATATATAAAATAAGATAATGTCGCAAAAAATCTTCAGTTCCTGAAGATTAAGAGAAAATAGTTACTATGTGACAATGGGAAATTCAGACAAGATTGTGGGATAGCCTTTTAGATGGTGTTATGGCTCATAGTGTACGGAAATGAAGATGAACGTACCTGGAGTCCCCAGTTTGAGGGCAATTTCCAATGAAGATTCCAGTGTAACATGAATTGCGGAGGTGTTGGGGCGGAACGGCAAATTTGTAGGTTAGGGGGAGAGTTGAAGGATCCCGTTCATGTAGTGGCTGTGAGCGATTGTTGGTGGGTGGACCAATGTGGGAGGAGCGCAAGAAAAATTACCCTTCGTGCAAAAAACACCAAAATTGTCGGCGGCTTTTATATTTCTTAAAAGTTTTGCTCCCTTGGATTGATGCCCTTTTTCTTCAACTGGAGGAGCTAAACATTTCCTGCCAGCCAAACCGGAAGCACGTGTTTTGGAAGAAAGGAGGAATAAAAAGTGGTCAGTATATGGGTAGGCAGGACCATGGTCAAGATGTCATTTTGCGAGAGGATTTGCTGAAGTCGCGAAAAGTGCACGTGCGCATTGGTCTGATTAGACAGTGTTTTTAGGATAAAAGAAGGAAAAAAGGCCATTTTCTGACCTATCTGTGGCGGGTTTCGGTTTGCCCAGTTCACCCTTAAAACGTTGAAAGAGGAGGTTCACAGAGGTGGTAAATTTATTTTCCTGCGGAGAGTGGAAGCATGCGGAGAATTATTTGTACAGCGGAACCACAAATGTTGTTTGTTAGTAATTAGGGAAAACATTAAGGATCCTGAAGTGTGCGCTAAAAGATTGGAAATATTCGTAAATAATGCACATTTTAAGAATGGTCTTACGGTAAAAAATGGAAAGGAAAATTTTCGACAAAAGTGCAATCTGTATTATCCCATTAATTCCTGCGTAAAAATTGAAACAGTGAGGGAGAATGGTATGGGAAGGTTAGTGGCTTAACGAAAGATAAAAGGAAAACTCTCCCCACACCATCCCTTTGTTTTAGGGGCGTTTAAGTACAACAAATTCTGGGGTAAAATCCTGTGTAACTGCAGAGTGTGGACAAGAATGATTTCTTACCAAGGGCAAACCTGAGTGAAACTGGATTTGGAAGAGTAAAAAGGTCTCGGTCCCATGAAGGAGAGTGGTGGAAACAGGGGATTAACGGAAGGTGTTTGCCTTTCAATCCCTAGAAAGAACCGATCATGCCCCTTTGCAAAAAGGAAAATTTTGAGGAAGATAAAATTATCACAAATCTTATGTTGCAAGATGCTCAGTATAGGATTTATTTCTGTGAAATTATCTGTCTGCAGAAATCGTGTGGTTAGAACAGACGTTTTTTTCGGGGTTTGAATAAGCCAAATAAGTATACAGCTTGTGAAACAGTTGATGTATTGTGATTCCTTCGAAAAAGAGAGAAAGGTGGGCAATGCAACATTTTAGCCCGCGTAAAAACTTTCTAGGCTCACCGTGGTTGGAGTTTCGAAGACTCCTGGGTTTAGGTTACGGTTTTTTAAGTTAGGATTGGGAGCTTTGGAGAACCCATATACTTACCAGCCTAACATAGTCCCAACTTGGTTCGGAATAAGGCCGTGTGGAGACGTAAAATGGGACTTGCGGATGCAACCCCAGATTTTGAGGGTGAGATGACATATTAGTCCAGCACCCCAATGACGAGTCCGTTGTTTTTTCAAAGATATTAATGTGCGGTGCGTCTGTGTTTTGGTTCATACTAGAATCAAGGCCTAAGAAAATCTGACAGCTGGTGAAGTTCTACAGGATAATGATTCGACCTAGTTCAATGGTTACGAGCTCCGCGGGGAAGACAGGATTGTATTCTCCAGTAAAATTATAGGATGTTCAGAGCTTACCTTAATCTATTGGAATTATTTTCCTAGTAAGCTATGCTTAACATTAGGCTATAATGGTTAATAAGCTAGGAATTACTATACCCATTTAGAAATTATTTCTCAATTGGTTTTTAGTTTTATTGGTAGATGAGTATAGTGGCTGGTAGTGCTTCACAATTAGTATAAGAAATGTAAGCATTAGCAAAAATATAGAGCACCAGAATCATCAGCAAAAATAGAAAAAAGAAAATATTTGGTGATCGCTAACTAACACTGGGATATGTGCGTAAACATTTAACCATGATAAAATCCGAAGAGCCAATAACTCAATACACCATCAGAACCACCTGCCTCCTTTGAATACATTCAGCATTATGGGCAGTGCGCATTATTTAAAATGTCCATGAATATAAGAGACGAAGCACAGAAACCTGAGGGCATAGAATCGTGATTTCAGCGATGCAGACAAGTATAAACCCTCAAAGAATAAGGGAGAGCTGCTTCGCGGAAACACAAAAGAAGTCGCCAGTAAGTTAATTTTTTAAAAGAAATAGATACCCCAGTTTCTACCATGTTTTGTGTCCTTAAGCCTGATTCAATGGTGCCAGCAAAAAGACACCAAGAACAACCATCTCTCCGATATTGAATTATAGGCCTTTTCCTGGCTATGTCATGGGGTCCCTTTAAGTCTCCATAGCATAGGATTTCGGAGGTCACACGATTTTGAGGTAGCAAACTAGAAAGCGTTTTGACAATACCCGGGCGACTCCTACAGGAACGGGAGAAAGGCCGGCCCTGTAAACCATTTTCCTCCCATTAATTTGCATTCTAACAGGTTCCAGCGCAAACATGCATCTTTAAATTGTCCCACTAACTTCGGATCTTCCCCCGGTTTTGGGAATAGCGATTTCAAAAGTTGTAGTCCCAAACAGAATGGAAAAAGGGATTCCAAGTCAACGAGCCTGTTATACCAGATCCAGCAAGAAAACGCTTATAACAAAAGGGTGAATGTGGACGGAGCCATTTTGGGGTTACGAAATGATGTCTGGTTCCCGGGGCACCGGTCTTTGCTGCTCTCACAGTTGTGTTTTGGGGATACTCTGCAAGTGTAAAAAGAAATGGTTATGGGTTATGATCCTTCGTTTTTCGCTTGCATGAAAAAAAGGTCTGGCGGTGAGATGGTTCAATTAGTTAATGTTGTGAACAAAAATCTAATAGTTATCAGTCGGACACAGAGCCTTTCCTGGTGTTGGGGGTAGCAAATACAGATATAAACCTTGAATTGATCTACAACAGCTGTTAGAGTCAGAGTACAGGATCGCTCAGGTTGTAATAATCAGGCCCATAAGAGGAAGGGAACTTAGCCGCATAGCGGAGGATGAGAGTTCGTTGGAGCGGGGCCCGACGATATTCTGACAGAATTAACTTTTCCCGACTCAGAAAGAAAGGGAGTTTAATGGAGTTTGACAGCCGAAAGGAAATGTATTTACGATGATGTTACTAATTTCGACGTTTTATTGAACGATCTTTGGACCAGACGAGGAAATGTTCGGACCCGCCACCTACACAAGCTGCCTTCCAATCTAAAACATTAATCCAAAGTTTTGGGCGTGGGTGGTGGGTTCCATATGTAGGCATCCCTTTATAGAATTTTTTTCTTCTCCCATCTTTCTACACCAAAAAAGAACTGACGATGCTTCCTATTCCAAGAATCGCGGGATTGCAAGGTTCTCTGAATGGATTATAAGTGCCTGGAAAAGATTAAAAGCAGAGTAAATGGTAGGAAACAGCTCCATTGAAAGGGAGAAAGTGGGAGGCTTGGTGGCTGAACTATACTAAATGTTTCATATATAATTCCTCCAAAAATAAAAACCATATATAGATACACTATTAGCTGTTATATATATATAAATATACTTATATATATTTAATATATATCATATAATTAATATATTATATATATATAATTATATTTTATAATATAATTATATATTATATATATAATATATATATATATATATATTAATATATATTATATAATATATTATATATTATATACATATACATATATGGCGATGAAGGGAGATTTGACTCGCCGACTTCTCATCAGTCGAGGGACCGCCGGTTCAAAAGTTCCTCCGCGTAGCAGTCCTGGGAGTTTTTTTATCTTCGGGGCCGCAGAATAAATAGCTTGGCGTTGTGGAACACGTTGGTGGGATTAGGCCTTGGGATAGCCGACTTAAAGTTCGAATTTACTGTAGTTCCCCCCCCCCCCATGTTACACCTTTGACGAAGGGGAATAAAGCACGTTAAAAGGAAAGGAACTATATGATATAATAATATATTATAATATATATATATATATAGTATATAATATATATATATATATTTATTAATATTATATATATATAAATAGTATACTATCTATATATATTATATATTATATTATAATATATATATACTAATATAATATATACTATATATTATAATTATATATATATATAATATATATATATATAATATATATATATATATTTATTTGATATATATATACTATATATATATATGTATATATAGTATATTTATATAAATATATATATATATATAATATACTATAATATATATATATTATATATATATTATAGATTTATATATAATATAGATATATATATATATATTATATATATTTATATATATATTATATATATATTATATATATATATATAATATTATACCATATATATATATAATATATATTAATATATTATACTATATATTATATATATTATATATATATATATATATTTATATAAATATAATATATTATTATATATATTATATAATAATATATAAATATATATATATATATATCAATATATATATATAACATATAAAGTATATATATATATATTATATATATATATATATATATATATATAATATTATATATATATATATATAATATACTATGGGCTGGTGGGTGAGTGCATGTAAGGCTATCGGGTTAATGATCACTTGCTTGTGCAAAATAAATCAAAGCGGGACAGTGAAGCGATTCATAAGGAGATGGGGCAAAAGGAATTATCTAATATCTAAACGTTGATATGTAGGGAGTCCAGTGTTAAGGCCAATCCCAGGTTAATGGGCGGGTTTAAAGCGATCGACAATGATAGCTTGGCCTTTGTGAGGCGGAAGGGAATCACTTCACAGGGAAGTGACGAAGGTTGAAAATATCTTTAATAAAACAACCGAGTGGGGAGCCTGCTTGAAAAGGTCGTCCTAAGTAGACCTTAGTTAACTCACATACCTGGGAGTCAAGTTGAATGAAACCAACAGTGAAATCGGATTGACCAAATTGGTTCTCAAGTGCTATTGCCCATTTTCCATATAAGTCTCCTAATGCGAACGAAGTGATCTGCACCAAAATATAGGGCAAGAACGTTTATGAATAGAATTCCTAGCTGGCCCCCTAAACATTGTCACGCATTTTTCGTTTCTAATTGAAGTTTAGCAGCGATCTTTTGCCATTCCGACAGTTAGAAGAAATCGATAACATAGTTGAAGTTCCTGCAAATATTGCCCCAACCTTTTGGTATATCATTTTTTCCTAATTAAGTTGAAATCGAGTTTCTTTCGAAATAAGATAGTAGTCAGGAAAGATTCCATGTAGAAAGGAAAGTTGTCCCCTTAGACCCTGGTGGTTTGTTTATATAGAGTAACTGGATGAGGATGGTTTTTTCTTGAGAACAATTTTCTCTATGTGGCTAGGGACATATGTCTGGAAGTTGAAATTCTAAGATACCATGGAGTGGAAAGCGCGAATGCGTTGGCGATCTCAACGAGGAGAAACGGCAATTCCTGGTGGTAAGGATAAGTCCGTACAAAACAGAGGGATTTGGGATGTTGTATGAACAAAGGTTGCGAAGGAGGGAGGGGGCAGAGGGGGGGGAGATATTTCCCTGTGCTACCGACATGAATGAGACATAAATTTCTCAATGTATTTTTGTTATCTGAATTAAAAAAATTTTATTGGATTTTATTCGTCTGACTCTACTGCAAAGCCAGTTCTTTGACAACACTTTTCACATGGTAAAACATAAAAACGGATAATTGAGGAAAAAAATTGATAAAAAAATAAATTGATTAAAGAAACAGAATATTTGTCGGGGTTTTTTCATTTTGTGAATAATGGTGAAAGAACAATATATTTTTTTTTGAAGAACTTTGTGTACATCTTTTATAAGCTTTATTACAATCTAGAAATCGCGGTCATTCTGAAAAGGCTTCGGTAGACAAGCACACCCAAAATAAATTTTGGATTAACGACAATTCTTAAAAAACTACATATTAGAAAGAAGTCATATCTATTTTGCAGGTCAAAGAAAGTATTCCCCACCACAGTAACTTAATTATATAATAAGAAGAGATAATGAAATAAAGATAATATATTTTTTAAGAAAAAACGTTAATCGACTATGTTCGTAGTAATAATAATTAAATAATAACAATAATAATAATAATATGAATTTAAATATAATGATCAATGATTGGATTGCGACCCTCTGGGCATTCCCCTTTCTCTCGTTAACTTGGTGGGTGGTTCCTTTAGCGGGTCGTCTGTTCTATCTTTCCAACATATTTACTTTTCATTAATGATCTCACAGCCAACTTGCATACACTTGTTCTCATTCTTCATATAAGTATAATATTATAAGTTTATACTACAATGTATATATAAATCTATTTATTATACATATATATATATATATATAGAAGATGACTAAATATCTTTATATATATATTATTTATATATAATATATATATATATATAGAACCAATGAAATAAGAAAATGACAAAAATAAACTAACACTTTAAAACATTAAAAAATCAATCTGCACAATAATTTTCCAAAATTCTATCCTCACGCTTGATCCCAGCCAGTAATATTAATAAATATTAATAATTAATATTATATTAGTTTATATTATATTATATTATTATATAATATAGTATAATATAGTATAATATATTATAGTAATATAGTAATAATTAAAAATATATAGATTCTATATAACATAATATATATATATAATATATTATAGTAATATAATAATAATAATTCTTCTAATGAGAGAGAAGAGAGAGAGAGTGAGAGAAGATGTGAGAGAGAGATGGATAGCTAGAATTTCTAAATGTTTTTTGTTTTTTGAGTAAACCGCACCATCTTCTAAGAAATGAGGCAACTTAGTTTCCTTGAACCTTTGTTACAGTACTTTAATTTCTTGTTCGGAATTTTCTGATATGATGAAGCAAATATCATAGAAAAAACTCGCAGTCGAATGGTAATTTTCCAAGCGCTGTAATTAAACAGATTTAAATGTTGAATTTCAAGTAGTAAGAATGTTTTATCTTTCTATTTTTAATTTATCTCACCGACGAAATATTTATTTTAGTTGTTGTGGAAATTTTATTTCGTTCCTGGATTATTTGACAATGAATGCATACAACAAAAAGACAGATATCGGGCCTGCAGACATTTCTAAATCTGCTTTAAAAATGAAAAAAAAAAATGTGTAAGAAAAATAAATGAAAAATAATTAAAAACTGAACAAAAAAAAAAAAAAATAAAAAAAAAAACGCTCCTAACGTTTCGTATATATATATATATATATATATATATCACTGCGTAGAATATACCTATATTCATATACATAGTATATAATAATCATTATATTATACTAATTATTTCAAGGTATAATAGTCTATTAAGATATTATTTTAGACGAATTATATATGTAGGTGATTAATTATATGACGGATATATATATCTATTACATAATAAGATATATAATAAAATAAATTAATATTATTATACTTTATATATATATATATGTTTATTCATATAATAGTATATATAATAATATAAATATAAATACATTATATTTCTATATATATATATATATAAATATACTATTTATATATAATTATATTATATATATATATATATATTTATATATATATATATATTATATATAATATATTATGCACAGTAAAAGGTATGCCAAACAAGCCATCACGAAAAAACAGCAGGAAGATCCGTCATTTTCGGAGGTTAGAACCAAGCGCTTTTGGGCATGCAGAAAAAGTGTTATCTCATGCTTCCTACTCTTGCCATCAGGCCAAGCGAATAAAGCCCAAAAATAGTTTGTCTGACTATTTAGTCTTAGATCAACTTTATCTCCCGCCTGCAAAATTTGTGTCAGGAACTAATTCACCACTATAAAACTTGGATAATCTAATCCATCGACTTCAGATTTAATATAAATTTTTAATTGATACAGATATACAAAATAAGTCTTAAGAAACAATAAAAACGAAAGAATACGTCAGTCTTCTCCGTGGGATTGAAACCAAGGGCCTCATCGCTGTCAAGAAAGATTAATTGTCTTAAACAAAAATATCACCATTTCTTCAGCTCAATCTTTAAGTGGATAGCGAATAGAAAAACCGGTTATTCATTAATTGTTGGGTAAAGCAACTTTAACCGAAAAACTCTAGACTCGAAAAAAGTTATTATCAGAAAGTATTATAATTGTGTTCCCTAGAATTAGCTCGGCAGTGGGTTAAGGGTATAAATGAATTACAGGAATGACCACACTAATCAGCGCTAGGCGATACACACACACACCACACACTTACACTTCATAATTAAATAAATAATAATATATTTATATATATATATATAATATATTATATATTATATATTATATATATATATATACTATTTATAACTATATAAATATTATATATATATCATATAATACAGCAAGGCGACGTACGTGGGAAAAAATTTCGGGGGGGGGGAGGGTATCAAGTATTAATATATATATTAGGTTTGGTTAGGTTATAGGCTCAGATGTTTATTAACTAATATTAATATATATATATATATATATTAATAATATATATATAGTATATATATATATTAATTAATTAATATATAATATATATATATATATATATAATATATGATATATATATATATATATATATAATTATATTTATAATATATAATATATATATATATATTATATTTATAATTTATAGTATATATTAATATATTAATATAATTATATATATTTATATTTATATTATTAATATATATATTATTAAATATTAATTATATATATATTTATATATCATTATATATTTATATATATATAATTAATTTAATTATAATAATATATATTATGGCTAATAATGGAAATGAAATTCCGTCCTGACTGAATTTACGATAATTTTATCGATATTTGGTTACAAATATTCGAGGAAACCCATTTGGGAATGCAAACAAGATGTTTTGACATTGGTGACTATAATTTTTTCCTATTTTGACCGTTTTCAAATTAAAATATCTTAATAATATATAAAAAACCGTCATTAATTATTTAACATTAGTACTAATCGAAAAGCGTGAGGTCCACATAATTTTTTTGTTCATCCTATTTTTTAAAAGATTTATTCCGACTTTGTGTTACTATAAATCATTTAAAAAGTTTTAAGCATTATTGTTGGCAATCATTTTATATTGTTTCATAGTAAAGTTTTCAAAAAGGTTTGGTCGAAAACGTGTTTTTAGAAAAAATTTGTAAAATTAACTCGTATAAATGAATTTATAGTTTGATCCTTCAATAGTAAGGATTAAAAATAGTTTTTGTGAAAAGTGTAAAGAAAGATTGAAATTAACGGAACAATAAGGAGGAAAGCTCTTATTTTTATTTATCGTTAATAACAGTAAACAATTGTGGCTCCACAAACGTAATATTTAGCAAATCTTTTTAAATTTAAATAGGTAACGACTACTTGTTTGACATTAATGGCACGTCCAAAAATATATAAATAATATATATATATTATATTCTATATATATATATATACGGTATATATATTATATTATTATATATAAATTATATATACTATTTATATAGTAACATATTATATATTAATAATAAGCTCTGAATGTTTTTAATATAACAATTTTATTCTTTTAATTTTTGGTAACCAACCTTACATAAAAGGACTTATTGCAATAACTTAACTCTTGTATTTGGATTTAGTGATTTTATATTTTTCTCTGAACTCTTATGCTTTAATATATTTTATTTGTATTCTTAGTATCCTTTTTCAAATTCAAGTAAAAAAGTTAATAGGGCCTAGTTTTACGTCAGTTTTATAGGGCAATTTTCTAAAGGCCATCAGTTGAGATCAACGAGCCCCCCTAAAAGATTGGGGTTTATTAAACACCTTTTTATTAGGGAGCTTCCGGAGCCGATGGGGGACCGGTAGGGAGGGGGAAACGTTTCATAAAAACCCCCCGGGGAAAAGGGGGGGATAAAAAAAAAAAAAAAAATAAAAAAATTTTGGTTTTTGGTATAAAAATAAAAAGGGGGGGGGACCCCCGCTGAACCATACCCAGACCAACCAGAGCGGTGAGGTATTCCGGAGACCATCCCCGGAGGGGGGGATTTAGTCCCCCCCCCCGTCGTCCCCAGCTGAGGACCCTTAAGAGGCCGAGAAGACCCCGACTCCTGATCATCTGAGGGAACTTAACCCCCGTAGGGTCATTTATTGTTAGTGAATATTAACCCCCAAAAATCAATCAATCCCCAAAATGTTGTAGATTAACTTTATTTGTGGTAACATTCTATTCGCAATAACAATCATTCCGTATAACTCTATTAAAAATCTCAAAACCATTTATATATATTTAATATATATAATATATATATTAATATAATATATATATATATATATTCTAATATATTATATATTCGATAATTATATGAATATAAAAAATATTTCTTAAGTATATAATATATTATTCCAAATGAAATCGATTATAGATATTTAATCGATATATCGATATATCTAAAGGTCCAGACAAAAGTGTTTATTCAAGCTTTATCAGCCTATATATTTAATATTATATATTATATATATATATATAATTTTTAATATATATATATATATATATATTAATATTATAATATATATATATTTAATATTAATTTTTATAATTAATAATATAATATATATATTAATTAATATTAAATTATTAATAATATATATTAATATATAAATATATTATATATTATATATATATATTAATATATATTATAATATATATATAAAGAACGAATAAGAATGTAGCCAATTTTTACCTGTTATATCTGTAACAATAATTTATCTCTCCTGGACCTTTTTTGCCAAAAGTGTAAGATTACTGATAGCATCGGGATCTACTTCGATTTCCCTTGTTGAATGTTTAATAAAAAGCCTAAGACCTGTCTAAGACCTTGTCACTCAGTTTAGTTTTTTTTCTTCTTCATGTACGCAATTATTAAACGCGCTTAATGTTTAAAAATGATCTTTAAAAAGGTGTTGCGGTTGCAAACAAAGAAGGAGTTTTGCCTTAAATTATTTGTTAACGTAGAGCTTCCTCATATATATTACTTGGTTAAAGTATATGTACAAATATTATACATTAACTAAAGACAGAATATACAATCTACTTGAGCAGTGCCACAGGTTATTGCTCATCACAAAACTTTTGTCATCCAAATTTTCCCTGTCCTCCCAGGAAATTTATAACAATTCAGTTTATTCCGAACGTTTCCTGGGACTAGGAAGAAAAACTTTTTCCCAGAAATCTGCAACAAGAAATCTTGGAGTTCAATTATCATGTAAATACTTAATTTGTGAAAGAATCCGTCAAATCAAGTCCCCCTTATGTTTTTTGAAAATCCGCCTCTTCCTATATCTCTACAATAAATTTTATACCAAAAATGGTATTCAATAAACACCATTTGTCTCATATTAATAATGCACTTCAGTCTTCATATTATTTAAACCAGATACTTTTATTTGGCGAGAAGCACTTTCCGAAGGGACCAATATCCTGTTTTTTTTTATACATTAAATTCTCCGAAGCAATCATACGGTGAGGGAAACTTCCTTCAAAGTTGCTGTTATAAACACAATCCTGAAAATTTTGAAAGTCATTCCCATTTCAATTTTAAACGGCTATAAAGATACAAATGGCTGGGTCCACAATTTATCTTCTTCTAATATCGAACATTCGAATTTTTTGGAAACACCTATTTTAGGATAGTCCCCTAAAGTGGATGAAGAGGAACTTTGGTAAAGGACAAAAAAGGTGGTTATTTACAATAAACTGACTTCAGTAAAGCATTTAGTCATTTTGTATGCTTGAAAGTTGAAAGACCTCACAGTTTAGACACGTCTTGTAATTTCCGGGGGGGGGAGGTCTCTTTAGAACACCAAGATCCCCCCCTACCGTACGCCTGTGTATACATAATATACATAATATTTATATATATATATATATATATATATATATATTATATATATATACTAAATACTATTATTTATAATATATTATATATATACTATATATATATATAATAGTATATTATATATGAGTGGTGGTGCGTGGTGTCGCGTTAAACTCTCTCTCTGCTCTCTCTCCTCTCATTCTCCCTCTCCTTCTTCTGTCTCTCCTCTCTCCTTGCTCTCCGACTTCAATAATATCTCTCATCTTTATCTCTCTCTCCTCTCTCTCTCTCTTTCATCCCGTATTTGAAATGAAGGACAAACATGAGACGAGAAAAGAAAAGCTTCAAACGGACGTTTCATATATTGCTACACTCAATTCATAATATAAAAATGATAATAATAACAGAGTTGAAAAGAAATAGAAAATACGGATGTAATTGGCTTCGTTTTCTTCTGACGTCCCAATCAGGTGGGAAAGCGAACAAGATGACAACTGAAGGAACCTTTTTATAAATGAATAATGCTCCAAGCAAAACCCGATAATAAATAACTTAATTTATATATTATTTATTATTAGTATATAGTATACTATAAATATAATTTTATTTAATGAAATGGTAGGTTAATTTATATATTACTTATATAAATACTATATATATATATATATATATATATATATAATTATATATATAATCATATATATATATATATATATATATTAATATATATATATATATTATATATAACTATATATATATATATGGGGATATTTTGGTTTAAGAGCGACAAAGAAGAGCCACAATCCATATCTCCAAAAACTACAATAGTTACAGGAAAAAGGAAATAATTTTCGAATATGAATCCTGAGACACAACATTTTATTGCGGAAAACTGTAAAAAAAAAAAAAAAGATATATATCATACTTCAATAATTCTTGCAAGTAGTTCTTACAGCTGATAAGGATTGATGCTCATTGTGTTGTGATCAATCTCTGTATAATATTTATATGTTTAGGTAAAATTGTGATAATTTAAAATAATACTAAAATATTTATATATGAGATAAATAATATTTTATTAAATTATAATTAAATTAATGAATTTTATATTGTTTTTGTTAGGTGGAAACAAGCGGGATCTGTAATTTATTTATATCTGATATGAGTTATATATATTATTATTTTATAATAAGTACTAACTATATATATATATTAATCTAATATATACTTATATATATTTATATAAGACTATATATATATATAAATATAATATATATATATAATATATTTTTGTAAAGGTCATTACACATCAACGCAATGTATAGGGGCGTTCACGAGTAAAGGTCCGACGGTGGAACAACCAGAGGGGGGGGAGCGTTCTAATTTTTCCAATACCCGTAGGGGAGGGCGGAGGACACCAGCCTCTGACGACACCCAAAAAGCCCAAAGGAGCGGGGGTTTTCCGGAGACCCTCCCGAGGGGGGAAATTAAGTCCTAACCCCGTAGTTTCCCCCGGAAAGCGCCCCCCCGAAAAAGAAAAAAAGGAACCCCCCGGACTCCTGCCATCCGTTGCGGGTGAGTATTTCCCCTTGTGGGTATTCTTTCGCGTAAAAACACGGAAAAAAAAAAGCAAATTAATAAATAGAGATAAGGTCCTATTCTATGTGTTAATTACTGAAATATATCCAAGAGAAAAAGCATTCTCTACAATAACGGCCCTCTTAATCCTATTACTATAATTCTTTGCAAACTAATCTTGTTATTATATTATTTTTTTTTTTTTTTATATTAACATATTTCTCTTTCTTAATCTAAACAATAATTTACTCGCTATCAAGGATATCAAAATAAATGCATATCCCTTTGCCCGCTCTAAGCCATTGTTTATAAGTAATTTCGTTAACAAATTTAGTTTCTTTTTTTTTTTCTTTCTTCTTGTTTACGACTTACGTCTAACGATTCCGGCCCCTTAAATACTATTGGGAAACCCAAGCAATTCCACAGCATGTGATTATTCCTTTTTCCTCCCCTTGAGTGGCAGTGTTAGTTTTTTTGAGAATATGGATTGATAGATTATTTGTCTCGCTCTCTTTAATATACTCAATTTTATACATAAACCACAATTATATAATATATATATATATATTATAATAATACTATAATATATATATATAATATATATATAGATAAATTGAGATATATACAATTATTGATTTTTTTTTACGTAATTTTATTTTATAAAATCATATATAACAATTATTATATATATTATTGGTGACACATATTTTTATCTTTAATCATATCTAAAGACTAGTTGAATAATTCATAACTTAATTATCAACATCTCAGGATGCTAAATTCAAAACCAGATAAGAGCAAGAAATAGATTAAAACTCTGAAAATTTTTTGAAATAAAAATCCTTTCCTCCACTATAATGAATAACAGTCTTGTTTTCTTTAACCCCAAATTAAGCACTAACGAAATATAAAGTATTGGTTCAGATCGCTTTCAAACGTTTCTGTAAATGACGAAGAAGGTAAATTTAAAGAAAATATAAAAGTTATTGAAATCTATGTAAACTACGTAAACTCAACATAACCTTAATTAACGTATCATAACCTCAGGTCTTAAAATATTTTATACTTTAATATTTTGGATATATAATTAATTTCCCTCACTTTGCCATTGCTTTAAAAAAACACGCAACAATCTGGCAACCACCAAGAGCGGCTTAAAAATTATTATCATGTGTTTAGATTTCACGGAATACTAAGAACAATTAAGAAAAATCTTAATAAATATACACCAAATTTTACCTCTTTTTCCCAGAAAATATTTAGAGGGAGAAAGATATTAATCGTATATCCTATATATATATAATAATATCTTAATTTTAATTATATATGAATAAAAATTATATATATATATATATATAATATATCATAATATATATATATATATACATATTATATCACAATACATATTATATGATATATATAATTATATTGGAGTTACTATATATATAAATATAATAACATACTATTATTATAGGCATATTATACATACTATTATATATATATTACTATATTATATATATATAAATTATATATATATATAATATATATATATATATATATATATTATAAATATATATATATATCCTTATTAATATTACTAAAAATCTTCAGGTATAATATAGTATAAATATCATATATATATATATATACTAATAAATAACGTAATGGATATGGTATTCTTAGATAAATATATATATATATCTATAGTGAGATTAAACTAATATTAAATATCTATAGTACCTCTCTTGACATAAAATTAATATTAAAAAGTATTATATTTTCACTGTGTAAATCTTATAGAGCTAGTAGTATATAAATTATATATATATATATATTACCTATAATAATACATATTATTATATACATATATACATTATATTTAATATTTATTATATATACTATATATATTATAATATATATATATTACTAATTATTATATATATAACTTTATAAATTAATAATATAAGATTTATAGATATATATATATATATATATATATCATATACTTAATTAATTATATAATTAATATATATATATCTATTAATAATATATATATATATTATTATATAATATATATATATATATATTAATATATTAATATAGTATATATTAAATATATATATTAATATATAATATATATATATATATATATATATAATACTATTATATAATGTATATATATATATATTATTATATATTAATACTAATATATTATATATATATATATAATATACTATAATATTTATATATATTAATATATAATTATATATAATATATATATTATATTAATTATATATATATATATATATTAATAAATATATTATATATATTATAATAATATATATTAATAATATATTATATTAATATATTATACAGAAAAATTTCTCTAAACTGTACTCATAAGAATTTAAATTCCCTTTGACTTTCCGCTTGAATTTTGACCGATTAAAGCGAAGTAATAACAATTGCTTACCCAAGGTGTCCACTTGGATCCTTTATTTTTGTAACAAAAAATAGTTTAAATTACAGCTAATTAATATAATCTGTATTATTTTGACCTTTATTGAAAATGGATGTGTTAGACCTCATCTCCTAGGTTATTCAAATAAAAAGAATTAGTCGAGACCATTTATTTTAAAAAAAATGTCCAATATATCTAAACATTAATTTTGGACAATTAAGGAACCTTTTGTATATCTCAACCAATTAGCTATAATATAAGGGGAAATAATTGTTTTTATATTAAACCTCTACAAATTAGGTAACTTTGAAATCCCAATGTTATTTTTCCAAGCTGCCGATGAATAGATGAGGGTGGAGTAATTACTCCTCAAATCACCACTTTGAGCGTTAAATTCAGTAATATTTTATCCATAATTATATAAATGCGGCCTTCGAGCTGTATTTTGGATAAGTTATAACTTCCTACCCAAAGATTATTAAAACTTATTACAAATAGCGAATTATCATTTAACCGCTCTTAGCTGGATTTGAAAATCATAAATACGTAAGAAAATGTCTCACGTAATACCATGATGTTTACCTTAGCTACCAAATATATTTAAGAAAAAAAATCACATTAGCTGGAAGTTACCACACAAACTACTTGGATCGAATTACCTAGAAATCTATTAATATATAACATACAGTTTATAAACTTTATGCTTTAGTACCTTAATTTACTCATTAAACTATCAATTTATTTATTTTGAGTGTATCGAAAGAAAGGTGGTTAAACAATAAATTACGTTAAAATTATTCATTATATTCATTAATAAAATTATCAATTATGTCCTATATACCTAATCCATTTTATAATATAATTTGACTTTATATCTTTTTTAAATAGTCAAAAAGATCCCTTATATCAGTATACTATTATACGAAATTCACTAATTGGACAATAATAATTTTAATCATACTCACATATACTACCTTTATATATAATATTGATTTTATATAGCTTAATAAAACTTATCTTTTCATTATCGAAATTGATTATGCAATAATTATGTATCTTTCTAGAAATCTATAAAAGATGGGTAATTTCATTTTTATTAATAACTTTAATTTTTTAATTACATTATTTCACATATTTATATCTATTATTTTTATTTGCCATAAAATTTTTACTATTAAATTGCAGATTATTATTATTATAATATATTATTCTCACTATTATATATATAAGATATAATATATTGGGTTTTTTATGTAAACGCATTTATATAACTATGGGTAGAAGTTATTAATGTGAAATGTTCCAACTTAATTTTCGCTGCTCTTGTCGACCCTTCCCACAACCCCCTTTACTATCTGCTATTTTAATTTACTACCAGTAAGTAAAAAATTATCAATCAAATATGTTTATTTTTACTGGAATTTTTACTACACGAAGTTTATTTATGGTTACTATCATATATGATATAGAAAGGTTAAACTTCAGAACGATTTGCAGAAGAACACTTTACTAGTAGTTTTTAACAAAACATTTTAAATTAAATTCTACAAGCCCGCCATTTCTACATGTCCCTATTCTCTCCATCATAACGATAGCTTTCCACTTTTATTCCGTGTAAGAATTTCTAATTACAAAAATCACTTGGAATTTAAAAAAAAAAATAAAAAAAAAAAAAAATCTGGTTAAAGAAAATAATAGATAAATATAAAAAAAAAAAAAAAAAAATGTACTTATATATATTTCTTTAGAGTTTTGCTATAAATTTTATTTCATCGGTTTCAAAAAATAAATTCATGGTCAACCAAACGCAAGCAGTGGGAACCTTTTCCTTCCTCGGACTAGGTAAAATCCTATATTTAATGAAGCTCTCTCTCCTTATAGCTTTAATTTATATTAAGAAAATAATATATAATATATATAATTAAATAATAAAATAAACAGATAATTAAAATAAGTAATAAGTAATAATAATTAATAATAATATAATAAATAAATTATAAATCATAATAATAATCATAATAAATAATAATACTAAATAAATAAAAAAGTAAATTAAAATAATAATCATATAATTAAATAATTTATAATAATAATAATAATAATGAAACATAATATAATAATAATAATTAAATAATGATAATAATAATAAATTAAATAATAATAATAATAAAATAATAATAATACTAATTAATAAATAATTATATGATATATATATATATATATTTATATATAATATAATATATTATTATATTAATATAATATATATATATATAATATAATATAATATTATATATATATTAAATATATATAATTTATATATATTAATATATAGTATTAGTATATAATATATATTATAATTATATATATATACTTAATTATAAATAGTTATATAATATAATTTCTGACCTTACGGATATTAATATATATATAATAATATATATATATATATATAATATATTATATTATATAATATTAATATATTAATCATATATTTAATATAATCATAAATATATTAATATCTTAATATATATTATTATTTATATATTTAATAGTATACCTCTTAAGTTAGAAATAATTACATGTTATCTAATTATTCGTTATAAAGTATTAGTTGGTTCTCAACTAACATATGGACTAAATTGAACGGTAATAATAAATTTACAATATATGATAGGCAAGATAATTTTAAGTTCATGATAAATTCCACTAATCAAGTAACAAATCGAATACATTTTAAATCTAATGTCTAATCTTAACTTTTTTTACGAGACGCCGCCTTACCAAGGGTTTTGGCCAGACAAGTTTTGTTTTTTTTTTAAAGCAAAACATATATGTGTATTTTTTTTTATTATATTACTCTTATTAATTTTTTTATTTTTCATAAAAAACCACCGTAGTAAACACCCCAGTGAGGAAAAATTGG
>JABUQX010008909.1:50000-51578 GCA_015478945.1 Trachelipus rathkii
ACTTTCCTCCCCAACATCCGAGCTTCCTCCATCATTAAAGCTTGCCCCTCTTCAAAACTCGCAGTCTTATATACCTTTGGCCTATAACTATTGATGTATCTTAGCAACCCTTTAAAACTGCAAATATAAGTACTATATTCGTGGAGTTTATGTAATATTATCCTTGTGGAAATATATTTATTGAATATTGTTTCAGTTCTAATATATTACTACTAATAAATCAAACGTATTTGAAAAACCATGGAAACGAAATTTAACTCTGGACAGAGAGATTGCTCTTGAAGTGGAAGGTTGTTTTAGCAAAAATCTGCAAATAAACAGTGGTGGGTTATACATTAAACTGCCAACGGGCTTAATATTTAGCCTATATGCCAATCAATATGATTTCTTCTTTCATTGACAACAATAATGAAATCTGATAAAAAGGTAATCCAGAGTTGGTCCACATCACTAACTAATGATGATCTAGATTATGGCGTAAATCTTTTATTAATTATTATATATATATAATATTATAACTATATATAATATTATATATAATATATATATATATATATATATATATATATATATATATATATATATATATGATATATTATAATATTATATATATATATATATATATATATATATATATATAATATATATATATTATAATTAAAATATCGCTGACTCCTTACACGACAATAAAAGATAATAAATAAATTATAAAAAAAATACTTAATTTTAAATATGGACAAACCAGAAATAAGTAAACAGTAATATTAAAATTAAATAAATAAATAAATAAATAAATAAATAAATTAAACTTACCTTAATTCATTTGTAATTCGCGCCATATTTAAAAATTAGAAGAAATAAATGATTTTAATGTTTTTTCCCATCTTAATTAATATGATTTTATTTAAATTAAATTACAATAACATTAAAGGTAACATTCCAATTAAAAATTACACTTTTTAAAAAAAAAAAAATTTATTTACAAAAAATCACTATAAAAATGCATAATAACAATTTAAAATAGAAATATAAAAACTATGAGAAAAAACATACGAGTTCTATAGATAATTTATAAACATTTTTGTTGTTTTAAAAATAAATTGAAATGCAATTTATGCATAATTAGAATAAATGTTGTTTTTTTTTATGTGTGCGGCAACCACCACTCAGCCAAACAAGCTCTGCGTCACTGCTCTAGCGATCTCTCTCTGTCTCTCCTTAACAGCAGGTTGCGACTCTTCTCTTGTGGAAAAAGAGCAGAGCCGAGAAGAGATAACCTTAGCCAGTCATTCAAACACATAACGGTTCTTTGGCACTCTCATAAAATAGGGCCAAGAGAAGACAATCGGCAGGAAATTAATCGGCTATTTAATATTCATCGTAATAGAAGTAATAATAAAATATATATTGAGCTTTAAGATTGTATTTCATTTAAGTTACTCTTTATTATTACGTTACAACTATGTCTGTTGACTACATATATTGTTTCATATAATGAACATATATATATATTATTATATATAATAATATATTATATATATATATATATATAATATAATTATATATATTAATATAAAT
>JABUQX010008910.1:7500-12500 GCA_015478945.1 Trachelipus rathkii
GGCATTCCTTTACTGACTCAATACACTTTTCTTCGGTCTCCCAGCCGGTCGATTTCCCAGCACACTCACAACTATACACATCCGTTTAGTAACCATTAACATGTTCCATCAGCACCACATGATCAAACCATCTCAACGTACTTTCATAATTTTCTATTTACCCCTTTCTTCACACCACGCAACTCTCTAATACGTTCATTCCCAATTTTATCAATTCTTCTCACACCTAACACACCCCTAAGATTGTCCATCTGAACACATTGTACTTTAGATCTATACCTATTCCAGACCATAGTCTCACTACTATACATTAACACAGGTAACAACATACCTTCATGTAAGACCCTAGCGCACTCAAGACTTAGTCCCTTTACATCCACCAACGATTTAATTGCACCAGCCACCTTCCTGCCATTCAATTTTTCTACTACACTCTGCATTATCCATTCCCTTTTCATCCAACATTTATCTTAAATATTTAAACTCAGACACTTTTCCAGCTGCTCACCATCTAACATAACTTCACACTGAGGACTGTCCTCACTCACAACCATAACCTTACTCTTATCTACGTTTACTTTCAAACCCCTCCTTTTACACACCTACCAAATCTCTCTACCAATCCTCTCAAACTCTCTTCAGATTCGCCACACAAAACCAAATCATCCGCATATAATAGGTAGGGAACCCTCCACTCTCTTTCATTCTCTATCATTCTAACACCATTCTCTGCCACCCCCACCTCTAATTCTTTCATAACCCAATTCATATACAAAATAACCAAGGAGACATAACACATCCCTGCCTCCCTCCGCTATAATATTAAAATAATCACTTTCGACTCTATTTACTCTTTTCTTCACTATCGTCATACATACTTTTGATTCCATTCAGAAGCTTACCACCAACATCATATATGACTAACACCTGCCATAGAGCTTCCCTATTAATCCTATCGTACGCCTGTTGCAAATCCATAAAACCTAAATACAATTTATTCTTCTCCTCCCTTTTTCCCAATCATTTGTTTCAATGTAAAGATTGGATCCACACATCCTCTACCATTACTAAACACACCTTGTTCTTCACTAATCAGTCCTTCAGTCACTCGACGCACTCTTTCGACCAAAAAAACAGCATATATCTTCCCCACAACACTCAATAAACTAATTCCCCTATAATTCCTACAGTTACCCTTATCTCCCTACCCTTATATAAGGGTACTATTACTGCTCTCCTCCAATCCCTCGGAACTATACACTCCATAAACGCTTTGTTACACAACTTCCAAATCAATCAATCGCCATCTCGCCTATATACATTTACTGGATTGACGAGAGAGAGAGAGAGATTCCTGAGATGATAAAAATAAACTTTAAAACTCTTTTTGACAAGGGATACAAAATTTCGTCATCTTATGTTAATTTTACAAAAGAACTTGATTTCCTGAAAACATTATTTCTGAAGAATGGGTTCCCAGAATTTATAATTGACTCAACTTTTCGAAAATTACTCTCAGCAAAATTTAAAGACAAATCTCAAGCTAAATTAACAGCTCCTAAGGATATTTTGTAGAATGAAGTTATGTTTCTGGGACAACATCATATACGAAGGTAACATGAAATTAATAAGGTTTAAAAACAAACTTTACACAGTTTAAATTTAGATTTAGATTTTCGAGTGAAAACAAAATTGGGAAATATTTTAAATTTAAAGATAAACTCCCTTTAACTTTATGCTCATCAGTAATATATCATTACAAGTGCGGTGACTGCGATGCTACCTACATAGGAAAGACAATACGAAGCCTTTCCATACGTATTGCTGAGCATAAAGGTATTTCATTTAAGAACTCTAGACCATTTACATCATCCCCCCTATTTAGCTATAAATGCTCATTCTCTTCAGGAAAACGACCATATACAGGATACGAATTTTGGAATATTAGCCCAAACTGAGAACCCGATCTTCAGTTGTTAGAATCCTTGTATATTTGGCATCTCAAACCGACCTTAAATGAAAATCTAAGTTTTAACAGTCTTTAATACTGAAGTGAGGTTTTGTTTAAATCATGAACTCTTAACCATATATTATTGTAATCATTAATTTATCTATATGGTTTATTTATTTCAACTTTATATTATTTTAACTTTTAATTAATTTATATAATATTTTGTTTGAAATTTTATCATTATATTGTAAGTCTTGAAAATGGGAAGAAGGATTCTTACCCGAAACTAGTCGGCTAATAAATAATTTAAAATGTTCAAATTCGTTTTGGTTATATATATATATATATACAGTATATATATATATATATATATATATATATATATATATATATATATATATATATATATAACTCTTTTTTATATATATATATATATATATATATATAATGACATACTTTATATTCGTAAATGAAATTTATTTAGAATACATAAGAAATAATAATATCAATACATAGAAAAATATAAAAAAATATATATATATATATAGGCAAGTTAAAAATGCCAAAAGTGCTTGCAAATTACTTTGAAAATTTTCAAGTACAGAGGTGCAAGTACGAGTACAAGTACTCAATATTGTAAGGATCAGGGTACAGGAGGTACAGGGGGTACTAAGTGCTTGGTAGCGGACAAACCTGATGTATATATATATATAGTAATAATAATATATCTAGCTATATATTTAATAATATATATAATAAAAATATTTTTCAATAAAAATATATAAAAAAATATATTTAAACGCATATTTAAAATTTATATAATAATATATATATATGTATATATATATATATATTCTTCTTCATCTATGTAATATATATGTATGTATGTATATATATATAAAAATAATAATATATATATGTATATATGTAATAATGCTTCTTCTTCAACTATATATATATATATAATAATATATAATATATAATATATAATAACCAATAATATATAATAATAATAATATATATGATAATAATATAATAATATAATATATATATATATAACTATATATATATATATATACTGTATATATACTGTATATATACTAATATATATATATATATATATATATATATATATATATATATATATATATATACTCTAATAATATATATATAATCATATATATATATGTCAGTTAGCCTCTGATATTATAATACTCAGTCCTTACTCTCCGGGTATTTGGTGAATGTTTTGTAAATGCGCTACATATATTAAAACCTTTCGACCTAGCTTAACGTTATACACTACATCCTAGCTACAATATTTTTTTCTCTACCCTTAAGCTTCTTTGGTATTAGCAATTTTCCAGAGAAAATTTAGTTGTCTTTATTACGTAAAAGTCCAGATTTCATCACCACTCTCTCAAACAATATCGTCAGCAAAAGTAATTTTACCTTTGGAAAGAAAGTAAAATGTTCTTCTGTTCTCAAAGTTTTTCAAATTTATTTTTAAAATGACCATTCGTTAAAAAATAATATTTTATCCATAAATAAGCAAGTTTTTGATCCCAATATTACAATTACTATCACAGTTGACTGTTATGTGCAGTATTTTCTCTTCTATTTGGAGTGCTTCTCAAATATTTATTGTAAAGACACCGAAAAATGTTCCTCATTGATTTAGTATTTTACGTCTTTCTTAATTATCATTTTCAATCTAACCCTCTCCAATCTTTTTTTTCACATAATTATAGATTCAAGCCTTTATTGGTTTTATAGCTTATGTTCTCTTCTGAACATTTTAGTCTCACTCATTCCTTTTCCTTGAAAATACCAGAGCCTGAAATGTTATCTTGGTTTTTATATATGTTTGCTTGGTTCTTGTTACTCCTCTGAGGAGAATTGGGCCTCTGCCAAGAATTGCTATCTCTGGTTTACCACAACATTGGTTTCAATAGTCTCATGATTTAAATTACCTTGTAGGTGATTAACCCACCCAACACTGACTTAGTTTTGCTTCCCGACAGACCAGGATTCAACCACGGGATATAGGGAATGCTGGCTCATCGTTTTACCGACTGAGTTTCGAAATTTTTTTATATTCACACTGATGATAAAAACTAGAATTTTTTTTTCATTTCCTCATTTTTTTTCTTTCTTTGCCTTAAATATTAAAATTGGGGAGTCAAAGTATTTATCTGTTCAATTTATTTGAACTTATTCGTCTTCTTTCATCTGGAGCATCTAAAATTTAATTAAGAAACATTTGTGGAGAGTTGGGTTTTTAAAAGGATTAAATTTTAAAATGTATAGGCGACTTCTTTGGGAAACCTTGTTCAAATTCGGTAAAAAGAATCCAAAAGGTGAAGTCTAAAGAGTCAAAGGAAGGAACAGATTTGGATGGGTTCAAATCATCTTAATGTATATAATTTTAATTATTACAAAAGAAACTGAGAAGGCTGTTAATTAAAAATGAAATAGTCGAAGACAGGAGAGAGACTTGAGGAAAATCCTATTTTTCCATCTCAGAATATCGCAAAAGTATATTCAATCAAATCTTAGGTTTGGGAGAGTGAAAGATTAAGCAGAAAAAAAACGAATCTGATAATGATGTTGGGAATCATAGTCAAAAATTTTCATCGCTGACTTTGGGTCTTCTTCATCCAAAAAGGAATCATTCATTAAAACGTTTGCAGAGAAACAACACAAAGTCTTTAATAAACTCGATGAAAGTTCCTGAAGGAAGCTAAGGATAGGTAAGAGCTGTTGCAGAGACTGTATTAAAACTAAAAGCTCAATGTTGTAATCCAAAATGCATATAGGAATGGATATACTATATTTATATCGAGAAGGTATATGAATCTGTCGCATATACCTTCATGATCAGTGGAAACTATCAGAATATGTGTAGGTATCTTAATTTCTTACTTAAATAATAAAATATACCGAAAATCTTATCCTATCTCACTACCATAGTCACTACTCAAAATCCATCCACAGAAAAGATTTTCATCAGAATTCACTTGAGGTGATATTGTAAGTTCATAGTTTG
>JABUQX010008911.1:0-12500 GCA_015478945.1 Trachelipus rathkii
TCCAAATTATTACATGAAAAGTGATTATTAAGTATGAATGCTAATTTTTAACTTAAGATTTCTTTGTTATAACACCTTAAAACAATATACCTAAGCTCGACTACGCTTTTATTGCTACACCAGAATGTACGTATTTGAAGTTCTTCAAAGAAGATACCTCAAACACCTGCCTAAATTACCTAGGAGTCCAAATTATTACATGAAAGTGATTTATTATGAAAGCTCATTTTTTTAACTTTAGATTTCTTTGTTATAAAACTTAAAACGATATACCTGAGCTCGACTACGCTTTATTGCTACAACAAAAATGTAAGTTTTTTAGAGTTCTTCAAAGAAGATACTCAAAACCGCCTAAATTACCTAGGAGTCCAAATTAATTACATGAAAGTGATTTAGTATGAATGCTAATTTTTTTCACTTTAAATTTCTTTGTTATAACATTTAAAACGAATACCTGAGCTCGACTACGCTTTATTGCTACACCAGAATGTAAGAATTTTAGAGTTCTTCAAAAAAGATACCTCAAACACCTGCCTGAATTACTTAGGAGTCCAAACTATTCCAAGAAAGTGATTTAGTATGAATGCTAATTTTTTCAACTTTAGATTTCTTTGTTATAACACTTAAAACGATATACCTAAGCTCGACTACGCTTTATTGCTACACCAGAATGTAAGTATTTTAGAGTTCTTCAAAGAAGATACCTCAAACACCTGCCTAAATTACCTAGGAGTTTAAATTATTACATGAAAGTGATTTAGTATGAATGCTAATATTTTCAACTTTATATTTCTTTGTTATAACTTTAAAAAACGATATACCTAAGCTCGACTACGCTTTTTTGCTACACCATAATGTAAGTATTTTAGAGTTCTTCAGAAGATACCTCAAACACCTGCCTAAATTACCTAGGAGTCCAAATTATTACATGAAAGTGATTTATTATGAATGCTAATTTTTTCAACTTTAGATTTCTTTGTTATAACAACTAAAACGATATACCTAAGCTCGACTACTCTTTATTGCTACACCAGAATGTACGTATTTTAGAGTTTTTTAAAGAACATACCTCAAACACCTGCCTAAATTATCTAGGAGTCCAAATTATTACATGAAAGTGATTTTGTAATAAATACTAATTGTAGAATCCGTTTCGGATGTAAATTTCTTTTGTTATAACATCATTTCTTCTCCTAAGTGTAAGATACGCTGTTATTGCTACATCAGAATTGTAAGTATTTTTTATTTTTTTAAAAAAAAAAACTCAAAAACCTGTCCAATTATATAGGAGGACCAAAATATTACATGAAAAGTGATTTAGTATGAAAAGGTATTTTTTTCAACTTTAAATTTCTTTGATATAACACTTAAACGATATACCTAAGCTTTGAAAACGCTTTATTGCTACACCAGAATGTAAGTATTTTAGAGTTCTTCAAAGAAAAGTTACGCTCAAACACTGCCTAAATACCTAGTGGTCCCCAAATTATTACATGAAAGTTATTTAGTATGAATGCTAATTTTTTCAACTTTAGATTTCTTTGTTATAACACTTAAAACGATATACCTAAGCTCGACTACGCTTTATTGCTACATCAGAATGTAAGTATTTTAGAGTTTTTCAAAGAAGATACCTCAAACACCTGCCTAAATTACCTAGGAGTCCAAATTATTACATGAAAGTGATTTAGTATGAATGCTAATTTTTTCAACTTTAGATTTCTTTGATAACAATTAAAACGATATACCTAGCTCGACTACGCTTTATTGCTACAAGAATGTAAGTATATTAGAAGTTCTTCAAAGAAGATACCTCAAACAACCTGCCTAAATTATCTATAGGAGTCAAATTATTACATAAAAGTTATTTAGTATGAATGCTAATTTTTTCAAACGTTTAGATTTCTTTGTATAACACTTAAAACGAATATACCTAAGCTCGACTACGCTTTATTGCTACACCAGAATGTAAGTATTTTAGAGTTCTTCAAAGAAGATACCTCAAACACCTGCCTAAATTACCTAGGAGTCCAAATTATTAAATGAAAGTTATTTAGTAATGAATGCTAATTTTTTCACCTTTAGATTTCTTTGTTATAACACTTAAAACGATATACCTAAACCGAGCTAAACTCTTTATTGCTACAACATCAAGAAATGTAAGTAATTTTTAGAGTTTTTCAAAGAAGATACCTCAAAAACCGGTACTAAAATTACATAGGAGTCCCAAATTATTACATGAAATAGTGATTTAAGTATGAATTGCTAATTTTTTTCAACTTTTAAATTTCTTTGATAAACACTTAAACGTATACCTTAGCTGCGAACTACGCTTTATTGCTACACCAGAATGTAAGTATTTTAGAGTTCTTCAAAGAAGATACCTCAAACACCTGCCTTAATTACCTAGGAGTCCAAATAATTACATGAAAGTCATTTAGTATGAATGCTAATTTTTTCAACTTTAGATTTCTTTGTTATAACACTTAAAACGATATACCTAAGCTCGACTACGCTTTATTGCTACACCAGAATGTAAGTATTTTAGAGTTCTTCAAAGAAGATACCTCAAACACCTGCCTAAAAAACTTTTTTTTCCTTAGAATTACCTAGGATTCAAATTATTACATGAAAAGTGATTAAGTATGAATGCTCATTTTTTTAACTTTAGATTTCTTTGTTATAACACTTAAAAACGATATACTGAGCTCAACTAACGCTTTATTGCTACATCAGAATGTAAGTATTTACGAGTTTTCAAAGAGATCCTCAACACTGCCTAAATTACCTAGGAGTCCAAATTATTACATGAAAGTGATTTAGTATGAATACTAATTTTTTCAACTTTAAATTTCTTTGTTATAACACTCATAACGATATACCTAAGCTCGACTACGCTTTATTGCTACACCAGAATGTAAGTATTTTAGAGTTCTTCAAAGAAGATACCTCAAACACCTGCCTTAATTACCTAGGAGTTCAAATTATTACATGAAATTGTTTTAGTATGAATGCTAATTTTTTCAACTTTAAATTTCTTTGTTATAACACTTAAAACGATATACCTAAGCTCGACTACGCTTTATTGCTACACCAGAATGTAAGTATTTTAGAGTTCTTCAAAGAAGATACCTCAAACACCTGCCTAAATTACCTAGGAGTCCAAATTATTACATGAAAATGATTTAGTATGAATGCTAATTTTTTTAACTTTAGATTTCTTTGTTATAACACCTAAAACGATATGCCAGCGCGACTACGTTTATTGAAATACACCAGATTGTATGTATTTTAAAGTTCTTCAAAGAAGATAAATCAAACACCTTCCTAAATTACCTAGGAGTCTAAATTATTACATGAAATTGATTTATTATAAAATGCTAAATTTTTTAAACTTAAGTTTTCTTTGTATAACACTTAAAACGATATACCTAAGCTCGACTACGCTTTATTGCTACATCCAGAATGTATGTATTAGAGTTCTTTCAAGAACATACCTCAAACAACCTGCCTTAATTACCTAGGAAATCAAATTATATATAAAATTTTTTTTTAGTATAAATGTTATTTTTTCAATTTTAAATTTTTTTTTTATAACACATTTAAAAGAATATACTGAAGCTCGCCTCCGTTTTTTTGCTAGAACAGAAAATAAGTATTTTAGAGTTCTTTAAAGAAGATACGTCAAACACCTGCCTAAATTACCTAGGAGTCCAAATTATACTGAAAGTGATTTAGTATGAATGTTAATTTTTCACTTTTTAGATTTCTTGTTATAGACACTTAAACGATATACTAAGCTGGACTTACGCTTTTATTGCTAACACCAGAATGTAGTAATTTTAGAGTTCTTCAAGAAGATACCTCAAACACCGACCTGCCTAAATTACCTAGGAGTCCAAATTGTTACATGAAAGTGATTTAGTATGAATGCTAATTTTTGTAACTTTAGATTTCTTTGTTTTAACACTTATAACGATATACTAAGCTTTCGACTACGCCTTTATTGCTACACCGAATGTAAGTATTTTAGAGCGTTCTTCAAAGAAGATACCTCAAACACCTGTCAAAATTACATAGGAGTCCAAATTATTACATGAAAGTGATTTAGTATGAATGCTAATTTTTTCAACTTAAGATTTCTTTGTTATAACACTTAAAACGATATACCTAAACTCGACTACGCTTTATTGCTACACCAAAATGTAAGTATTTTAGAGTTCTTTAAAGAAGATACCTCAAACACCTGCCTTAACTACCTAGGAGTCCAAATTATTACATGAAAGTGATTTAAAATGAATGCTAATTTTTTCAACTTTAGATTTCTTTGTTATAACACTTAAAACGATATACCTAAGCTCGACTACGCTTTATTGCTACACCAGAATGTAGTACTTTAGAGTTCTTTAACCCTGCTCAGGTAGCCGAGGGTAAAAATTACCAACGCCTAGAGCAATTTTTTTATTTTTTCCTTCTAAAATCATTACGTCATGAGATATGGGGGTGAAATTGGAGAATTGGGGGAGGTAATAGATATTGCTGTCACATAAAATCCACCTAAGCTGCACTGTGGGCTCCGTGGGGGGAAGTTTGTGGTAGAATTTACCAACGTCTACCGTTTATGTTTTTCTCTGTGGTATATATTACCGACGGATACCTTTTATGTATGTTTAGTGTAGTGCAGTTTATAGTGTTGGCCGACGCACCGGGTGGTGGGTGCGGTGCGTGGTGCGCTTATTTTGATGTGGTACGGAGCGGTATGGTGCTGTGCGGTGCAGTACAAATTTCAGTGACCCCGGTGGCGGTGCGGATTTAAATTATAGAGGTGATTGCGGGGCGGTTGTGGGAACGCAATGCGCATCGAAAGATAGCGGTGCGGTGGGTGCGGTGCGGTGAAAAAATCAATCTTTTTAGGTGCGGTGGCGGTGGTGTGCTTATTTTAGTGCGGTGTGGCATGACAAAATAATTTTTGAGGTGCGGTGCGTGGTGAACTAACTCTAGTGCTTTGCATACTCTAAAGGGGTGCGGTACACAAAATTCCTATGCTCAACAAACAATATATATTATATATATATAATATATATATAAATATATATATATATAGTATATATATATATATATATTATTTATATATATATATATATATATATATTATATAATATATAAATATATTTATATTTGGAAGGGAATTCTCTTTTTGAATCCTCAGACTGTGAAAGTGAGGATGACGTGGAATATGACTCCGTAGAGAGTGATGGATTTGTTAGTAAAATAGCGGAATGTTTTGGAAATATGAATATGAACAAAAGGAAAAGAGAGTTAGTTCTTACTCCAAGAAAAATTAGAAATATGGTTGAGATTGATGACGATGAGGATTGTGCAAGTACCTCGTCACTATATATTGTGTTTTTTTATGCAACCCTTACACACAATATATATATATATATATATATATATATATATATAATATATATATATATATAATATAATATATTATATATATATATATATAGTATATATAATATATATATATATATATATATATATATATATATATATATATATATACCTAAAATGCACATATTTTGCATATGTAGATAGAAATATTTCATTTTTACATAAAAAAATTAGAGCTCACTTTCATTTCATTTCTTGGAGGCAATAGAGTCATAAATGGCGATGTGGATGAAAATATCGATGATTCTACACATTTTTTGTTTATTTGCATAAAAATTTTAATAAAAAAAAAGTTTTATGTTTTTTTTATTATATATTCAAAAAATATGGTGTTTTTTTTGGGGTTTCTTTAAAAAAAGTAACATTGTGTTTTATAAGGTTTTTAAAAAAATTTGTTTGCATGAAAGTTTGTCTCAGTCATCCCTTTGAAGAGAAACTTAAAATAAATAATCACAATAACCTAGTTTATCAAAATTAAAAGGTTTAAATAAGGTTAAGTAAGCCGTGAAAAATTTGACCAAAGTCTACCAACTATGTGATTTTTAAAGAGGTCTACCTGAGCAGGGTTAAAGCGGCTATTAATTTGATTAATGGACTAGATTTCTCCTATCTCTAGTGAAAACCTAATAAACACGTGGCGTTTTAAAATATAATAATATATTTTAAAATACCATTTTTTGCATCAATATGCACTATATGTAAACAAGTATATTTGCTCGAAAATGTTTATGCTTAATTTAACATATGTGTTGATGCAAATGGGATTATCAATATTCCTTTAAAAGAGTTTTGATATTATATGTTAAAATTTTAGTCAATCATGAAAGTAAAGAGTTTTGAAAAGTTAAAAGGGGATAGGGTTGTTCCAAAGATATTGCTAAAAAGAGCCTAGATGGAAAATATATGTTTAAATAATAGGAACCTAGAAAAAAAACAGTGATTACCAAAAAGAATGGAACTGAAAATAAGTTAAATAACAATGTAAATACCTGAAGGCATTCATGATTTGAGAGACAGAGGTATAATTGAAAGATTATAATTTAGATAACATGAGTTCTATTGATAAATAACGCCGATAATTAAAAAAACCAAAACAAATCAAAACCAAAACAAAACAAAACAAGAAACAATCATTAAATGAACAGAAAAAAAAATGTTTTTCATAAAGGAAAATATTGAGATAATTTTTTTTCTACTTATCCGATCAACATAAAATTTTCAGGGTGTATATAGTCTGCATTGATACATCTTTTTTACTTAAATATTTTTTTGTATACTTAAAAGAAAAATTATTATAAATTTAAAATAAAATTTTTTTGAAACTTTGTTCCTAAACTACTGTATAAACCAAAAAAATGATTTAAATACAAAATATGTACCTCCCCCCCGAATAGAAATGCCTGAAAGTTTCATGCTGATCGGATGGTCAGAAAAAAGCCATAGCAATTTTTCCATTTTCAAAGCCAAAAAAAATGTTGGGTTTGAATTTCAACCATTGATTGGATTTGGCGTCAAAAATCAATATTTAATTTTATGCATTCTCTAGGTAAGAGACCATTCTATGTATAGTTCAAGTTTGAAGCCATTTTGAAAAAAATGTAGGACGTGAATCGAAAAATGTCAAAAAGATAGGTTTCAAAAAATGAAAACTGAAAAAAAATTAATACAGACACAGAAAAACACCCGAAAACGACATTTTAGACGTCAGAAAAAGCTGCGGTTTTTCTTTTATTTGGTCAAAATTGGCTGAAATTTAAAAACAAAATATGGCTATTTCCAGTTTGGGCAAAAACTGAGCCAGTCCGGAGCAAAAAATCAGACTTAAGTGTGTGTTGTTGCATAATGGCAATCTATACGGGCTCGATACCGATTGAGCACTCATTGAAATTGAAAGAAAAGTATAAATATATAGAATTTTTTTTTAAATCTTATCAAATATAGTGTGTACGAGTGGAATATATGTATTGACTTAAAGAATTATTAATTTTCTGCTAGAGCAGCAAGGAGGGTATACTAAATAGCCCTGTTTTCTTTGCTTATGGGAGCCACAGAGACAAGGTAGAACATTATTTCAAACAAATCTGTCCAGCACAAACATCATTTACTCTTGGAGGAAGAATATAATTAATCCACCTTAATTGAGCAGAAATAACATTATATTTTCTCCTCTACATATCAAACTAAGTCTCATTAAACAATAAAAAAAAACTTTAGATACGAGCGGCGAGTGTTTTAAATACATAATTTCAAAATTGTCAAGTTTGAGATTTGAAAATATCAAGACGGGAATTTTCGACTGCCCACAAATAGGACCATTAATTAAAGACAGCAATTTTCCTAATGTCATGAATGAATGGGTAAAAAAAACCTGATTCTCATTTGTGAACTTGGTAGAAAACGTTTTAGGCAATTATTGGGCAGATAACTACGAACAAATAGTAAAAAAAAAAAACTTTTAAGGAACTACAAAAAGTTAGTTTTCACTATGATGGTAAAAAGGCATTTTTAAAATTAATAATTTTGATCAATTTTCAAGTAATTTAGGTAATGAAAGTGACGAACAAGGGAGAGATCAACAAGATATCAAAATTATGGAAGAACGGTACAAATGCTTCTGAGATTCCCACATGATGGATGACTACTTAGGACGATTGAAAGAAGACCTGCCATCAACAATGAAATACGCTAAAAGTCTTATAAAAAATATTTATAGCTGTTAAGGCTCTGTCGGTTTTGCAAGTCGACTTTCTATGGTTTAAATAACAGATTATACAGCAGTTTGAAATGTTTGTATTCATTGAAGCCAAAAAATTTCTTAACATGACACTTTTTTGACTTAATTTGAAAAATCCTGAAAATTGCCTTAGGTCGTTGACAAATATCAAGACTTGATAGAGCCAAACCGAGTTGAAATTCGTATTCAGCGTACTCAAATTCACTACAATCATGTGTCAGATATCATTGCATAAAATAAGTGTTACTGAGTGAATTATCTTATAACAAATTCTGCAGTTATGTTTATAGCAATAATAAATAATATATGCGGATGTTGCATTCATCACTAATGTATATGGTGTATCTTCATAGGTTCAGTATTTAAAGTCTTCTTTCAATGCAAAAGTATTTATCAGATCTCCTATATTTTAGAATTTTCTTTTAAAGTTAATTAAATTAATTAAATAATTCATTACTTAATTATAAATTTTACACTCTCGGCATAATTGACCTCTTTCAACTTCAAATCAAAGATTTTCAAGAGCTTTGGCAACCGACGTGCTGTTTATATAATAATTAATTAAATTTTCCTAGTAATATTTTTAGCCCAAAAGGTACTTTATATATATATATATATATATATATATATATATATATATATATATATATACTATATATATATATATATATATATATATATATAATAATATATATATATATATATATACATATATATATATATATATATATATATATATATATATATATATTTATATATATATAATAACATTTATATATATATATATATATATATATATATATATATATATAATAATAATATATATATATATATAATATATATATATTAATATATCACTCTTCTTCTTCTTTCAACAGTAATAATAATATATATAATATATATATATACGGTATATATATGTAATAACCAATAATATATATATAAATACGGTATATATATATATAATATATACCCATTTATATATATATATATATATGTATATAACAACCTTCCAATATTTCTTATATATATATAACTATATATATATTTAAATAATAATAATAATATATATAACTGCTCATATATATATATATATGTATAATAATAATATAATAAATATAATAATATATATATATATATATATATCATATAATAATAATAATACTGTATATAATATAATAATAACCAATATTTATATAATAATATATATATATATATATATATATATATATATATATATATATATATATATATATATATATATATATATATATATATATATATATATATATAATGATTTACTACTACTACCTATGACGATATGCATAGGAGTATTTAATAAGAATTATGATGAAAGAGAATAATTATCTCAAACGCATAAATATTATAAATAAAGGGTTCTTGATATTTTTTATTTTTCTTAATTTCAGGGGAACCTGTAGCTTTGAAGCAAGCCTTGCAGGAAACCATACTCGAGTTATATCATATTCTTTCTCCCCTACTAAGTTAAAATATTGGATAGGATTCAATCAAACATTGGGAAACATAACTCGCTTTTACCCTGGTTGGCTTGTTAGAGTCTATGCAACAAAAGAAGATATTCTTTTCCTTCAATCTAAAGTTACTCCAAGACCATTTTTGTACTAGTGTGATGTGAATAACCTTCTTATCATTAAACTTTTACATAGACGAGGATTATTGTCCATCTTTGGAGGTTTGCGCAATGGGGGATCTAACATCGACGTTGTTATGTTTTCGAGATGCCGACTCAATGGTTAGCAGCCTGTTCTTTCTTTCTTCTTTCTTTATCTTCCTCTTTGACGATTGGGAGTAAGGTGCGCTACAAGCATCGGAAAAGAAAACGGTAGGAGAACATGACAATGTCCAAAGAAAGCCCAGCCTTACCGCCCCGCCCCCACCATTAGTTAGTAAGAACTCGTCGCAATCAGAAAATCCAACCAAGAGCTTCGTAGGACCATTACACCGACCAGTTACACTATAATTTAAGTCTGGTCAAGTGTAGGGGTTGTCTGGCCCAGGTGAGCTAGCCACTGCCCACCTTACAACACCCTTTCATTCCTCTCCTATCATTGCACTCTTCGCCTCTGCCAAACTCACATTTCTCTCCTGCAAACATTCCTTTAGACTCAATCCACTTTTCTTCGGTCTCCCAGCCGGTCAGTTCCCAACACACTCACTGCTGCCATCTTGCTTAACAACCGATTATCATTCATCCTTTCCACATGACAAACCATCTCAACATACTTTCATTTATTCTCTCATGTACCCCTTTCTTCATAACACACAACTCTCTAATATGTTCATTCCTCATTTTATCAATTCTTCTCATACCTAGCATGCCCCTAAGATTGTCCATATGAACACATTGAACTTTAGATCTATACTTCTTCTTCCAGACATAGTCTCACCACTATACAATAACACAGGTAACAACATACCCTCATGCTAAACCCTAGCACTCAAGACTTAGTCCTTTTACATTCACCAACGATTTAATTGCACCAGCCACCTTCCTGCCATTCACAACTTTCCTACTACACTCTGCATCATCCGTTCCCTTCTCATCCAACATATACCCTAAATATTTAAACTCAGACACTTGTTCCAGCTGCTCACCATCTAACATAACTTCACACTGAGGACTGTCCTCACTCACAACCATAACACTTACTCTTATCTACGTTGCTTTCCAAGGCCCCTCTTTGCATACCCCTGCCAAATCTCTCTGCAATCCTCTCAAACTCTCTTCAGATTCACCACACAGAACCAAATCATCCGCATATAATAGGTAGGGCACCCTCCACTCATCTCCATTCTCCATCATTCTAACACCATTCCCTGCCACCCCACCTCTAATTCTTATACAAATTGAATAACCAAGGAGACATAACACATCCCTGTCTCACTCCGCTTTATTAATACTAAACCAATCACCTTTGACACCATTTTGTTCTCACACGCCTCACTATCCTCATACATACTTTTGATTCCATTCAGAAGCCTACCACCAACACCATATATCACTAGCACCTGCCATGGAAGGCTTCCCTATTGCCCTATCATACGCCTGTTCCAAATCCATAAAACCTAAATACAATTTATTATTTTTCTTCTTTATTTTCTAACATTTGTTTCAATGTAAAGATTTAATTCACACATCCTCTACCACTCTAAACACACCACTTGTTCTTCACCAATCAGTCCTTCAGTCACTCGACGCATTCTCGACCAAAATACCAGCATACCTTCCCTACAATACTCAATAAACTTATTCCCCTATAATTCTACAGGTTCCCCTTATCCCACTTACTCTTATATAAGATGCTATTACTACTCTCCTCCAATCCTTGAAACTATACCCTCCATAAAGACTTTGTGTGACACAACTTCAAATCCAGTCGATCACAATCTCGCCTCCGTTCTTGATCCTTTCACCAAATTTCATCTATACCTGCATATTTACCATTTTTCAACTTTTTTCCACTCTACCCATTACCTCCTCCTTGCCTAATAACCTCATCCCAAAAATACCTATTCCTTCTTGCAACACCCACACACATTCACTATCACCTCTTCATTACTGCCAATATTATGCAGATTTTCAAAGTGTTCTTTCCACACTCCCCTCACATCCATTTCATCAGTTACAAAAAGCACCATCCCTATTCATTATTCTAAGCAGGTTCCCCTTATTCTCATTCTTAACTTTCCAGAAGAGCTACCTATTCCCTTGTAAGTCCCCATTCATCCTCCTTCCAAACTGTTCATTTACCTCTTTTTTTTTTCTACGTATGCACCTTTTAGTATTTCTTTTTTCCTCCTTATATAATTTCATCATCTTTCTTTGGAAACTTCATCATTACTTCTAGTACATTCAACCACGCGCTTCTTTTTACTTTTAACCCAGCTTAGCTACCTCTTCATTCCACCATTTCCCTGTTAACGATATATACTTCCTACCTTAGCACATCCGTATACTTCTTTTGCACTGCTAACAATTGCTTCCTTCATTTGCTCCCAGATTTGTTCAGTTTCAACTTGTTTACATTCAACTGATTTACTTGCGAGCGTTCTTACATACTTATCCTTATTACCTTGTTCCCTTAACTTCTCACTCTTAATTTTATCCACTTCCTTCCGTATCACCTTCCTCTCCATCCAAGCCCCACTAACTTAATTTTACATAGAACAACATAATGATCCGATAATCCCATTCCTAAACCCTCACTGATTTAACATCCAACACATACTTCAACATCTCCTTCTTCACCAACACAAAATCAATCAT
>JABUQX010008911.1:17500-23001 GCA_015478945.1 Trachelipus rathkii
ATATATATATATGCTATATATATATATATATATATATCTATATACTATATATATATATATATATATATATATATATATAATATATATATATATACTATATACTATATATATATATTAATTTACGCAGAACACATGGGATGAGGTTGAAACTGTGGTACTCTATATAGTCTCCAAACCTCTATTCCTTTTGAAATAACATAGGAATAAATATCTCGAGATGCACCAACCCATTCTTCAGCATATTCAGGCTCTATAGATTGCATTTTCTCATGCCAAAGAGAAGTAAAAGTATCAACATTAGTTGTCGTCAACAAGAAGCTGCTATACATTTTATTATAAGGTTTTCCCCATACTTCAGTGTAAATTTTATAAAACAAACCATAGGCTAGATGTATTAATTCGTCAAGTATGTCGACATTGTCAAGATGCATTAATATTTCTTCTTTTATTTTTAACAAGGTTGTAATATTCTCATGCGAATGTAAACAGAACCCTATTCTTGTACGTATGAATGTGTTAGCTGAGTAAGGTTTCCAGTAATTACGTACATCAATACTTTTAACACTATCGCAATATGAGAAAGCAACATCTATTCTATTAATACCCCTCTCGCCTTCGTTTCTAATGGATATTTCACTATGACTCGATGTATCAGATATCACATACTCAGCCTTTACCCATTCTTCCACGGTGTCAATAATACGGAGGAATTCTTCAACAGAAATGAACAAAGGTGTATCATGTACACCTATCGTAGGAATACAGGCTATGTAACGATCACCATTAGGTTTACGAATAAATAAAAAAGATACAGCTTCGGGAATAACAAAGGTCCTCGTAAATATATCGTTAACAAGTTTGGGAGTGTGAAAAGAAGCCATGGTGTTAGCTCAGTTGAAAATATCGTACTGAAGAAACTTTGTATATAAAACAGTCTCAAATCTATAGATAATATATTTTCAACCAATACTCACGGGCTGAGCCCTTTTCAAGGAGGGGGCAGGAAATAAAATACAGGAAAGCCCACCCAAGCCCAAACCTAACGCAAATCTCTCAGGTGTGCGCAGACGTGGGTTTTAAAGAGAGGAAGATTAAATACAGTAGGAAAAACAGAAGATGGCAAGGAGTTCCACAGAACAGAAGTGGCTGGAAAGAAGGAGGCACCACAACGAACGAGTCTGGGATTTTCAATGCTCACGCAAAATGCATGCGAGAGCATGGCACCACCTGTATTGCAGGGGCGACGCAGTGGAGGGGAATGCGTGGCCAACTCACTCTGAGCATCTACGTTGCGTACCTGAAAAAGAGATAGTGCGCCAACGTCACGTCATGCAGAGATAGAGGGTCAAGAGAGTTAGAAAGTAGGGACAGTTAATTAGTCTCTTAGCTTTGGACTCAACTCTATCCAATAGAAGGGTGGAGCCGGAGCCCCCCCAGATGTGAGAACAGTACTCCAAACAAGGGCGAATAAGGCCCTTATATAACTGGAGTAGCTGTGCAGAAGAAAAAAATTCCCACAACCTGAACAGAACTCCCAGTTTCTTTGAGGCCACCTTAGCAACCGTTGTGATATGAGGTTTCCAAGATAATTTTTTGTTTATGTTCAGACCAAGAATGTTTATGTTGTCAACAGGTGAGACGTTAGAACCGTCGAAAAAAATAGGAAAGTTAGGAGGTGTTTTTGAGAGGGAGATGTAAAGTAGTTGAGTTTTCAAAGAGTTGAATTTCACAAGGTTGTGGCGGCCCCACCGGGAAATCCCATTCAGGTCGGCAAGAATAGAATCAAGCTGAAGACAACGAGAGGCAACTCTAGATGCAAAAGAGGAGCAGATTTGAAATGAGTGGAAGAATGGAGAGTTGAGTCATCGGCATAAGAGTGAACAGAGTTAGAAGTACAGCTGAGGAGATCGTTGATGAAAAGTAAGAATAAAGTTGGAGACAAAACAGAACCTTGAGGAACACCACAATTAACAGGAAAGGAGGAAGAAGTCGCTCCATCAACGAGTGCTGATATGGAGCGACTAGAGAGAAAACATGACAAGTAAGCAAGAGAAGAGAGCAAGGAGGGCTTAGAGTAGCGACATGCCATAAAAGCCTTTGAAATATATCGGTACCACCACCCAAGACTCCCCATAGTCCCTAAGGGCAGAAGACCATAAATCTGTAAGATAGACGGTAGTATGTCACCAGTTGACTTCGAGCGTCGAAAGCCATACTGATGATCTGAAAAGAGAATGAACCAGATGATCAGGAAATGAGGGTTAGAAGAGTTTCAAAAGATCTTAGATCAGAATACAAGTTAGAGCTATAGGACGATAGTTGGAAGGATCAGAGCGGCTGCTACCCTTTTTCGGGATTGGCTGGACATATGCGCTTCCAGCACTGAGAAATGTATTAGTATTAAGGCATAGAGAGTAGAGTTGATCGAGGACAGGGGCCAGCTCGGAAGCACACTCCCTCAAAACACGGGGAGGAATGCCATCCGGGCCACTAGCCTTCCTGACACTCATAGATCTCAGAATCGCGGGAAGAGGCATAGGAAACCTGAGAGGAGAAGAAGCAGGAGGAGGGATGCCGGAATCGTCCAGAGTAGAATTAGATGAAAAAAGGAGGCCGAAGAGATTAGCCTTTTCAGTAGGAGAGTTAGCTACAGAACCGTCAGAGCGAATAAGTGGAGGAAAGACAGATTTACAAAAGTTATTAGAGATGTTTTTGGCAAGAGGCCAGAAATTTTTATCAGTAGGAGAGCCAAGTAGGTTGTCGCACTTTCTTTTAGTGAAAGCGCGCTTAGCCTGTCGAATAATAGCCCTGCAACGATTCCGAGCAGAATGGAAATTAGTAAGAGTGATAGGAGAACGAGAGTTTTTCCATGCCCGATACGCAATGTCTCTCCTGAATGGAGCGAGAACATTCCCCATCGAACCATGGATTTTGTGGAGAAAAAGATTTAGTTGAAGATGGAATGAACCCGCTCATACCCTCGACGATTACGGCTCCTACCTTTTCAGCGGTGACCGAAGCGTCCTCCGAGTCAAAGCATCATTCCAAGCATAGTTTGCAAAGAAACGACGCAACGCCCCCAATTAGCCCGATTAAAGTGCCAGAAAGTACGTTTGGGGCATGGTGGAGCTGCTGGAGAAAAAGTTTTAAAATTAAAAATTAGAGCTGAATTGTGGTCAGAGTTGCCGATAGGAGGGAAAATGGTGTATTTATATCGAGAAGGAGTAGTGGTGTGAAACATAAATCAAGCGTGTTCAAGAATTGGTTAGGACGATCTGGTATGTGTGTAGGTTCTTTAATTAACTGTTTAGATCGTTGAGAATACTGAATGTTTTGCCCTCTCCTCCTGCATCAGTATGAGAGGAGCCCAACCACTCAGTGTGATGAACGTTGAAATCACCTAAATAGATGATCTCAGCATTTGGATGGGAAGAAGTAACAGTCTCATGAGAAGTAGTAAGATATTCAAAAAGGAGGTGAAAATCTGTTCCGTTAGGGGAGCAGTAGCAGAAACACAAGATAATGGTAGTAGTAGGGAGAAAGATTTTAAGCCACAGAACATCGAAATTAGGAGATTCAAGATTCTCAAGACGTGTTACAGGAGTGTTAATGTTTATATAGGCACAGACTCCACCATTTAGTCTGAAATTATAGAAAAGGTTATAGTTGGAGATATTAAGTTTATTTGAAAAAGAATCCCTGGCTAGCTGGGTCTCAGACAGTAATAAAACGTTAGGTAGAGAGTTAGCGAGGTGATATTCCACAGATTCATGGTTAGCTTTCAGGCCACGAACGTTAGCAAAGTCAATAGAGAACCCCAGCCTACGCCCACCTCTACATCTTCTCTGTCCAGTCATTCAAACAGACAGCCTCACAAACAAAACACACACAATCGACCATACACAGCCCACCCAAAGAACCCTCTGAATTGCGCCCACACAACAAACACACACACACACACACACACACACACACACACACACACACACACACACACAAGATCACGTACAAAAAATTATAAACAAAGTAAAAAAAAAAAAAAAAAAAAAACGCACTAAAACCCCAAAAATAAAAATTATTAAAATTTACGATTATAAAAATGACCACTATATCAGTAATCAGTAATCTGATAAATATGTAAAGAAAATAAAACATTAAACGTTAAAAATCACACACACGCTCTCGCCCAGCTTACAACCTTACGAACGTAAATGATACCAATAATATTAATTAAAACTTTAAAAAAAGCTAAAAGCTGCATTAATGAATAAATTAAATACGTAAAAAAAACTTAAAAAGTTAAAAAGGTAAAACACTAAAAAAACTTATCTTAAAATTTCGGCATGTTCGAAAGATTAGGTTATGTTTCTTTCCATCTAAGTCTTCTTAGAAAGCGCTAATTCATGAGTATTTATAAATAATTAAAACCTCTAAACTAATATGACATTAAAATACTGATCACTTAAAGCAAAATTAAAACAACACTTTAATAGCAAAAATTAAAAACAAAACACAAACACACAGCAGAGCAAACGCGAGCACAACCTTCCACTTCGAAATCTAAACTATATATATAGTATATTTTCAACCAATCATAAAAAAATAAACAAGATTACAACATAACCTCCTTATCAACTCAGAAAGTCCATATAATCACGCCTTACACCGACAGCGATAAACATGTTTACAGAAGGATTAGGCATATACAAACTAAACTGATAATATATGTATACAAAGGAGGTCTATATTCATAAATTAACAATACACTGAAGAAACTTTGTATATAAAACAGTCTCAAATCTATAGATAATATATTTTCAACCAATCATAAGAAAGTAAACAAGATTACAACATAACCGCATTATCAACTCAGAAAGTCCATATAATCACGCCTTACACCGACAGCGATAAACATGTTTACAGAAGGATTAGGCATATACAAACTAAACTGATAATATATGTATACAAAGGAGGTCTATATTCATAAATTAACAATGTAGAAAAATGATCTTTGACAAAACAAAACAAAACACTATATTAAAACTGAAACAAACAAATAATAATAATAATAATAATAATAATAATAATAATAATAATAATAATAATAATAATAATAATAATAATAATAATAATAATAATAATAATAATAAAAAAAAAAAAAATATATATATATATATATATATATATATATATATATATATATATATATATATATATATATATATATATATATATATATATATATATATATATATATATATATATTTAAAGCAATAAATATATATATATATATATTTAATAATAATAATAATAATATTAATATTAATAATAGGAATAATATAATAATAATAATAATAATAATATAATAATAATAATAATAATAATAATAATAATAATAATAATAATAATAATAATAACACCTATGTATATATATATATAACTATATATATATATATATATATTTGAATGTTCCTTACATGAATGCTGGCTTACGAGACATC
>JABUQX010008912.1:0-5000 GCA_015478945.1 Trachelipus rathkii
TATATTAGGCCTAGGCTACATTAATTTTTGACTAAGATGTGATGTTTTAGATGAGCTAGCTATATAAGTTTTATAGGTGGTGATGTTTTTAGATTTCTCTGGGATATGAATGCTTGCAAGACTGGGTAAGTTACTTAGGCTAAGATGTATAAGAAAGCAAAAATCACATAATATGTTTGTGCATTCTTAAGTTTGATGTGGATTGTGTCCCCAATCAGTAATGTTATTTTTGTATTCAAGAGTTTAAAATCTATTACACTGTAAAGTATCATCTCAAAATTCAGTCTGCATATATATTTACATATATATAATATATAATATATATATATATATATATATATATATATATATATATATATTATAATTTTATATTTTTAAATATATATATATAAATAATATATATATATATTATATATATATATTTAATATAGATATATATAATATATTAGTATATATATATATAGTATTAAAGTTTAATTTCCAAAATATAATTCGGACGAATAACAATAATACTAAAATAATAATAATAATAATAAATAATAAAATAATAATAATAATAATAATAATAATAATAATAATAATAATAATAATAATAATAATATAATAATAATAATAAATAATAATAAATAATAGTAATAATAATAATAATAATAATAATAATAATAATAATAATAATAATAATAATAATACGCACCTTTATAATGAATTATGATCTCCGGAACTAAATAATGTCTATGAAATATAAAAATTATTCACAAAAAAAAAAAAAAAAATCAAACCATCTTATTTTTTAAAAAGTCTCCAGAACGTGACATATGTTTTAACACTATCAGTATATAGTTTATAAAAATAGTATTGCACGAATTTTTATATATTATTTCACACAACTGACCACACCAGCAAAAACCTCCATTTCAAAACAGCTGAGTCGCAACCGGTGTGGAGCAACTTTTTGTTTTGCTTATATATCCTTTTTCTATAATTTAAGCTACTTCACCACATATATATTTTAATAATCTAAAAATTAGGATAAATATGTATTAATATTTTGTTAATTTTTTTTTCGCATTATAAATCTATTTTTATTTTTATTTTCAAAAAAGTATATTTTTGGTTCAAAGATTTTTACAAGGTGTTGCCCTGAAATGACTGATACTTGTACTGGAATTCTCAGAATTTTCTTTCACTACTAACGTTTATCTTTGAAAGTCATTTTCACCTGGTAAAACTATATAAAGTTAATACTAATCTCATCTTATTGTTCAGTTCCCTTATTTTATATTAATTACCGTTATACTTAACGAATTATATTTAAAATGTTAGTTATAAAAACGGTAAAAAAATTGCAGGAAAATGAAAACTGTGAAATCATTGATTAGTTTCCAGTGCGCAACTCAAGAGCTCTAAAGATTCTGAAAATTTCATTTTATTTCATTCAAATTTCATTTATCTTCATCCAAAATTCTTGTAAATTTCAATAGAAAATGAGTTCGCAAATCAATCAAGAATGACGTATTTATTATCCAATAGAAATTAGAGCAATTCTTTTTTTAAAATATTAAAACTAATTATAAAAAGAATGTCCTAACAGGACAAAAGTAGCATCACACCGGCCTTTTTGTACAAGTAGCCTAGGCAAGAGAGTTGGTTCAAAGTATTGATTTGTTATGACAATTCTAATGCATAATATTCTTGTTTCTTAATCGATATATATATATATAGAAAGAAAATATAAATCTTTCTTTTTACCCTAAATATTAATTCTTTATTATATAAAAAATGGCTGAATGGGGAATAAAAAAAATGATTGAAAATGTAGGAGAAAAAGTTAGCAGCAAAATATAATTTTTCATTTCCGATTTTATTTTTAGGATTGAAAATCTATGCCAGCGTATCAAAATAATAATAATAATAATAATAATAATAATAATAATAATAATAATAATAATAATAATAATAATAATAATAATAATAATTATAAATAATAATAATAATAATAATAATAATATTATATTATTATTAATATTATTATTATTATTATTATTATTATTATTATTATTATTATTATTATTATTATTATTATTATTATTATTATTATTATTATTATTATTATTATTATTATTATTATTATTATTATTATATTATTATTATTATTATTATTATTTATTATATTATTATTATATTATTATTATGATTATAATTATTATTATTTGATACGCTGGCATAGATTTTCAATCCTAAAAATAAAATCGGAAATGAAAAATTATATTTTGCTGCTAATTTTTTCTCCTACATTTTCAATCATTTTTTTTATTCTCCTTTCAGCCATTTTTTTATAATAAAGAATTAATATTTAGGGTAAAAAGATATATTTATATTTTCTTTCTATATATATATGTCCCGATTAAGAAACAAGAATATTATGCATTAGAATTGTCATAACAAATCAATACTTTGAACCAACTCTCTTGCCTAGGCTACTTGTACAAAAAGGCCGGTGTGATGCTACTTTTGTCCTGTTAGGACATTCTTTTTATAATTAGTTTTAATATTTTAAAAAAGAATTGCTCTAATTTCTATTGGATAATAAATACGTCATTCTTGATTGATTTGCGAACTCATTTTCTATTGAAATTTACAAGAATTTTGGATGAAGATAAATGAAATTTGAATGAAATAAAATGAAATTTTCAGAATCTTTAGAGCTCTTGAGTTGCGCACTGGAAACTAATCAATGATTTCACAGTTTTCATTTTCCTGCAATTTTTTTACCGTTTTTATAACTAACATTTTAAATATAATTCGTTAAGTATAACGGTAATTAATATAAAATAAGGGAACTGAACAATAAGATGAGATTAGTATTAACTTTATATAGTTTTACCAGGTGAAAATGACTTTCAAAGATAAACGTTAGTAGTGAAAGAAAATTCTGAGATTCCAGTACAAGTATCAGTCATTTCAGGGCAACACCTTGTAAAAATCTTTGAACCAAAAATATACTTTTTTGAAAATAAAAATAAAAATATATTTATAATGCGAAAAAAAAATTAACAAAAAATTAATACATATTTATCCTAATTTTTAGATTATTAAAATATATATGTGGTGAAGTAGCTTAAATTATAGAAAAAGGATATATAAGCAAAACAAAAAGTTGCTCCACACCGGTTGCGACTCAGCTGTTTTGAAATGGAGGTTTTTGCTGGTGTGGTCAGTTGTGTGAAATAATATATAAAAATTCGTGCAATACTATTTTTATAAACTATATACTGATAGTGTTAAAACATATGTCACGTTCTGGAGACTTTTTAAAAAATAAGATGGTTTGATTTTTTTTTTTTTTTTTTTTAATAATTTTTATTTTTCTTAAACTTATTTTTTTTCGGAGGTTTTTTTTCACTTTAAAAGAGAGACATTTTATTATTTATTATTATTATTATTATTATTATTATTATTATATTATATTATTACTATATTTATATTATTATTATTATTATTAAATATGATTATTATTATTATTATTATTATTATTATTATTATTATTATTATTATTATTATTATTATTATTATTATTATTATTATTATTAGTATTATTATTATTCGATCCAATATATTTTGAAATTAAAAATTTAATACATATATTAATTATATAATATAATATATAATATATATATATATATATATTATATATATAATATATATGATATATATATATATATATATATATATATATATATATATATATAATAGTATATATATATATATATATATATATATATATATATATATATATATATGCAGACTGAATTTTGAGATGATACTTTACAGTGTAATAGATTTTAAACTCTTGAATACAAAAATAACATTATTGATTGGGGACACAATCCACATCAAACTTAAGAATGCACAAACCATATTATGTGATTTTGCTTTCCTTATACATCCTATCCTAAGTAACTTATCCCAGACTTGCCAAGCATTACGTATCCCAGAGAAATCTAAAACATCACCACCTATAAAACATTATATAGCCTAGCCTCATCTAAAACATCACCATCTAGTCAAAAATTATGTAGCCTAGCCTAATATAAAACAATATCGTTAAACATTACGCAAAATTGCGAAATGTAAAACATCACAATCTAGTTAAATATTACGTATAACATAGTGGAATCTTAGACATCACTATCTAGCCAAACATCACTTAACCTAGCCTAATTTAATATATCACCATAGTAGTCAAATATAATGCAACTTAGCTTAATCTAAAACATCACCGGAAAGTTTCAGTTCATTCAGCTTACAAAATAGCTCTATGAATTTTAGTAGATTTCTAGCAAAGATATCCTCCCAATCTTCTTAACATATAAAACAACTCATCTACACTCTAGGAACTCTAAATCCTTCTTCACAAACTACAACAAGTCAACTGGCTTTACAAATTACATGAAAGCTCATCTTCAAGTATCCCAGGAATCACTCACTAATTCACTCTCTCTTACACAAACACGTACACACACAGCTTACAAACACACATTTACACACTGTCAGGAGAATACCAATCATCTGCATCTTAAAAAGGTTTAAGAAAAATGCCAACCAAAACTAACCTTGGAAATAATCGATAAAATAAAAGATACTCTAAGTCAGGCCAGAGCTCCTCTAGAGAATAAATCAAAAAATCCAAAAAATCCAAAAATTCAAAGACCCAAAAATTCAAAAATTCAAAAAATCCAAAATCCAAAAATCCAAAAGAGCCAATGATGAAATCATAAAACAACATAAAACATCCAGATTCGAGGAGCAGCTTCAACTCTTTGACAGGGTCTGTTTTTCCATCTGAATTTATTTCTTCACACTTTAAAACTTGGGTCTTTTTTTATAAAATGTTCTCGCCTCACGGGCATTGCCCTAGTCTAGGGGGGGGTGAGAACTATTCTAGGTAATTGTTACCAAGGGTCCGGACAAGATCTCGACCCCTGCCTCAGTCTCTCCAC
>JABUQX010008912.1:12500-15000 GCA_015478945.1 Trachelipus rathkii
GTTGTTGCAATTTATCTTGCTTTGATTTATTTTATCCTCAAAGAGCCGTAGCGCTATACTGTAGCTTCCATTAATTCACAGAAGTCAGAGCTGCTGTTATTTCTTTAAACTTCATGAAGCCGAAGATGTTGTGATTTTCTTTAGTTCCATAGAGACAGATGTGCTATTAATTCTTTTAACTTACTAGAGCCGGAACTCTAGCTTTAGTTCTATAAAGTCAAAGTTGTTGTAATTTCATTTTAACTCCATGGAACCGAAACAGTTGTGATTTCTTTCAGCTCAGTAGAACTGGAGCATTTGTAATTGGTTTTCTTACTTGACCTACTGCTGGGAAACTTTTAAATCTAAATAGCAGGAATTGCTTGTGATTTCAATCTCCACAAGCAGGAGCTAGATTTTTAGCTTCGTACAATTAGAGTAACAGTTTCAAATTTCTTTTGAACTTTAAATTTATCTCGTTATTTATTAATCAATTTACATGATAGCATTTTAAATAGATGAATATGAACTACTCAAACAGTTCAATAAAATTACTTTAATTTAAGATTCAGTTATGAAGGAAAATAGAATTCACCATATATGTTAGAAAATCTCAATAATTTAGCTTGAAGAAGTTAAAAAAAAAGCATCCTACTACGTGAAAAATACACTTCGCTATATAAATTTAAATATAATAATATAATTCGCCGCCGTCGGTTCTTCATTTGAAGATTTTCTTCACACGGTTCTAGGGAGACATGACTAGCATTTCTTGCAGCAGCTCCAGGACAGTAGTAATAGAGCTAAATGCGAGTCCAGGCAATCAGCGGTTAGTGTTCGTTTATGACGTCGCAGAGGTCCAATGAGAGGCCTCGAGTGCCGTCATTGATATGAAGACGTGATATTTTAATTATTATTGTTGTTATTGTTTGATGTTATTATGATGCATACACATGTACAACATGTACATGTGTACTTGTTTACATACAATTGTGTACATGTTCATTTTTTTTTTTGTTGTTGTTGTTGTCATAGCTTTGTGTTGTTTGGTTTGTTGTTTGATTGCGTCTTCGCGTTGGGAAAAACACACACACACACACACCATGAGAGTTTAAGAATGACGCCATATTTTAGTTTTTATCGTTTGATGAGGCGCGCCATACACTGTATATATATATATATATATATATATATATATAATATATATATATATATATATATATAATATATATATATATATATATATATATAATTTACTTTAGGTTAATGTTTGATATTTATAATTTTCATTTATACATTAGTCACTAACCTTTTTTTTTTAAATACAGATTGTTGTGCTTTTAATAATGCGCAGCCTATTCAGCAAAATGTGCGAAGTCAAAATTCGAACCAGGTCCTATCGAATGAGGCAAGCATTTTACCCTGTGCCAAACTTGGTAATTACTACGAACATATTTTTAATTCAAGTGTGGAAAAGCTAAAGTAGACACTTTGTGTTATCTTTTACCGATAAGAACTAGCATAATTTCTCAGATTTTTTGCCTTTTTGAAAGTGCTTTTTTTTTTTTTTTACTTTCTTTCTTTATATATATTATATATATATATATATATATATATATATATATATATATATATATATATATATATATATATATATATATATATATATATATATAATATATATATATATATATATATAATTAAAATATGACGAGATTCTTAAACTCTCATGGTGTGTGTGTGTTCAACAACGCGCGGACGCAACCAAACAACAACAAACCAAACAAAACAAAACAACGACAACAACAACTAAAATAAACATGTACCCAAGTGTATGCAAATAGGTACACATGTACATGCTGTACATGTGTATGCATCATAACAACAACAACAACAACAACAACAACAACAACAACAATAAGCAAAATATCACGTCATCATATCAATGACGTCACTCAAAGCCTCTCATTGGAAATCTGTGACGTCATAAGCGAATACTGATAGCTGATTGGCTAGACTCGCATCTAGCTCTATTACTACTATTACTATTACTTAAATTGAAAACATTTGTGCCTGGATACATGATCATCTAGAGACCTCTATAGGGGAAAGAGTTTTGAGGTCAAATGGAAGAAGAGACTAGTACCACTGAAGGAGTGAACACCCTTTCTGGGAGTTTAATACTCAAAGGTTAGCATTAAAGACCATTGCACCGAGAAATAGTCTACTAGAAAACTCTGAGATAAAGAGTTTCGAAGCCAGAAGGAAGATTTTTTTTAAAAAGTAAAAGTTCGTGCCTCGCAGGCATAGCCCTATTCTAGAAGGAGAACTTTTCTAGGTAATTGCTACCTAGGACCCAGACTAGGGATCGAACCCGGTCCTTTGCCTAGCGACCTTGCTAATTCCCCTATTTACTCCGTCTGCATAGTAGAGAGTATATTATGTGATATACATTTGCCCATAAATTTCATAGAAATATCAAATGAAAATTTCAGACCTTATTAATTTTACCGCCGTCATC
>JABUQX010008912.1:20000-30706 GCA_015478945.1 Trachelipus rathkii
ATATGAATTTCTACGTTTGAACACAAGCGGTTGTTCTTGATATGCAACCCGCATGTTGATAGGTAATAAAAGCTTGGGAAATATAAGAGTAAAGCGTCCACTAGCCCTAAATATCATATTTGATGTTCACACAACCATTTTTATTTTCTGTGATGAATACTGATATACACAGGGCATACTGTTGTAAGTGTCTGGCACAATCTTGGTTTGACATTTTGACTAACTAAAAAATATATTATTGACATTTTTTTTTTTTTTTTTCTTTCATTAAATAATTATAAATCATTGGGAGGAGAATCATCAAAATAATCACCAAATTTAATAATTTCTTTAAATATTTAATCCCACAAAAAAAATTAAAGAATAAAAAATAATAAATAATTGCACACTAACTGCAAGCTAGTTGTATAAAAAATGGTGGTTGCGCCCAAACTGACCAGGCCATCGAGCCGCCCCTGTAGTATATACTATATAGCCCCAAAGTTTAATAAATAATAATAGTAATAATAATAATAATAATAATAATAATAATAAATGGAAAATCGATATAATTAATAATATCTAAATAATATATTTATAATAATATTAATAATATAAATAATATATAAAAATAATATTAATAATAATAATAATAATAATAATAATAATAATAATAATAATAATAATAAAAATAATAATAATAATAATAATAATAATTTCAATGAACAGTACATTTAAATTAATCTATTTAAATAATATAGCTATCCACTGCTCTGAAAAAGATTCATTAACAAAAAAATATAAATAAATAAAAAAATAAATAAAAAAATAAATAAATAAATAAAAACACTAAAATTAAAATAAAAAATAAATAAGTAAAAAATAAAATAAAGAAATAAATAAACGAATAGAGAAAAAAAAATATTAAAATGATGATAAAGAATAAATAAATATGAAAAAAAATAAAGAGAAATAAATAAATAAATAAAATAAAAATACTAAAATAAAAATAAAAAAATAAATACATAAAAAATAAAATAATGAGATAAATAAATAAATAAATAAAAAAATAAAAATTCTAAAATAATGATAAAAATAAATAAATAAAAAATATAAAAAATAAATAAATGATTAAAAAATAAATAAAATAACAATACTAAAATAATGATAAAAAATAAGTAGATAAAAAATAAAATAAATAAATATATAAATAAATAAAAACATTAAAATAAAGATAAAAAATAAATGAATAAAAGATAAAATTAAGAAATAAATAAATAAATAAATAAAAAAAAAAATACTAAAATAAAGATAAAAATAATTAAATAAAAAATAAAATAAAGAGATAAATAAATATATAAAATATAAAATAATAATAAAAAAATAAATAAATAAAAAATAAATAAAATAAAAATTCTTAAAATAAAGATAAAAAATAAATAAATAAAAAATAAAATAAATAAATAAATAAATAAATAAATAAATAAATTAAAAAATAAAAAAAAAAATAAATAAATAAAAAATAAATAAAATAAAAATTCTTAAAATAAAGAAAAAAAATAATAATAAAAATAAAATAAATAAATAAATAAATAAATAAATAAAAAAAATAATAAAAATTTACCAAAAATACATTTTAATATTTGTAATAACTGTAGAGTACTTTGTAAATTTGTTTAATACATTTTGCTGATGAGTGTCAAATAAATTCCAAAACTTAGGTGGCAAATATCATCGAGACAACCTGGCAAACATCTGGATTCTTATTATGGTAAATGTACATATTCGGTGTTCGCCGAACTTTAAAGCGAAATTTTTTGAGACGAATTGTTCTTTGATGTATTATTTAACTGTGTTCTTATTATGGTAAATGTACATATTCGGGGTTCGCCGAATTTTTAAGCAAACTTTTTTGAGACGAATTGTTCTTTGATGTGTCATTTAACTGTGTTTTTTATTAAGGCGGATGCGTACATTCGATATTCGTCGAACTTTAAAGAAAACTTTGCTGAGACAAATTGTTCTTTGATTATTAAGGTGGATGCACATTTTCGGTGTTCGGCGAACTTTTAAGCGAACTTTGTTGAGACGAATTGATCTTTGATATATCATTTAACTGTGTTCTTATTAAGTCGGATGCACACATTCGATGTTCGCCGAACTTTTAAGCGAACTTTGTTGAGACGAATTGTTCTTTGATGTGTCATTTAACTGTGTTCTTATTAAGGCGGATGCATACATTCGATGTTCGCCGAACTTTAAAGAGAACTTTGCTGAGACGAATTGTTCTTTGTGTAATTTAACTGGGTTCTTATTAAGGCGGATGCACATTTTCGGTGTTCTCCGAACATTTTAGCGAACTTTGTTGAGACGAATTGTTGTTTGATGTCTCATTTAATTGTGGTCTTATTAAGGTGGATGCACACCTTCGATATTCGCCGAACTTTTCGATGAACATTAGAAATGAAATATTTTGATGGGCCATTTTACAGACAAGGTATTAAAACATTTCGTGTATGGCAAACTTATCCCGAATAACGAACATTCGCTAAAAATTACTCATCCAATGTTTGACTATTTATCTTTAAAAGTTCGTTAAAAAGTTTGTCAAATACCGAATGTATTTTTCCGACTTATTATGAACTATGGTTGAAGTGTGGAACGGCAAACTATAAATGTCCCGATGCGGTGCGGTCGGCAGTTCGCATTGAAAAATAGAAGTACTGTGCTGTATGAAAAGAATACTGGTGCGGTGCGGTGCGGTGCGGTGCGGTGCGGTGCGTTGCGGTGCGGTGCGGTACGGTGCGGTGCGGTGCGGTGCAGTGGGTGAGGTGCGGTTCTGTCCAGGAAATTCCGGTGCTCGACCAACTTTAGTATGAACATTAAATTGAAGGGCCCAGATCTGCCAAAAAGTAAAAGCTAGTTCATTACTATCTCTATTGCTAAATCTGAGTATTAAAAGCAAGATGTTAAAATCTTATTTTTATATATATTAGATTTATACTTATGTTATAGTAATATGTTATAATAATAATAATAACAATAATGATAAAAATAATAATAATAATAATAATAATATTAATAATAATAATAATAATAATAATAATAATATATGTATAATAATAATAAATAATAATAATAATAATAATAATAATAAAAATAATAATAATAATAATAATAATAATAATAATAATAATAATAATAATAATAATAATAATAATAATAATAATAATAATAATAATAATAATAATATGAAATTTGTTAATTAAATAATCAGTAAATATATATATAGATAGATAGATAGATAGATAGATATATAGATATATATATATATATATATATATATACTATATATATATATATACTCTATATATATATATATATATATATATATATATATATATATGCTATATATATATATATATATATATATATATATATATATATATATATATATATATATATATATATATATATATATATATATATATATATATCAGTAACAAATTTAGAACTGCTAACAAACGCTCACAGTTCGTAAAATGGTAAGAACAATTAAACTCCCCTTATTGGGTTTTGAATCGTTATGAGAATATTATTAGATAAACAAAGCCGACTTTCAATAAACGAAAGTGCGCTAACCTTCTTGGTTCTCCTGCTGATCTTTCTGGCCTCTCGCCAAAAACATCTCTAACAACTTCTGTAAATCTATCTTTCCTCCTCTTATTCAACTGATGGTTCTGTTGCTAATTCTCCAACTGAAAAGGCCAATCTTCCTATTTTCCTCTAACTCGACCCTGGATGATTCTGGCATTCCTCATCCTCCTCCTTTTCCTCTCAGGTGTCCTATGCCTTTTGCCTGTGATTACCTTGATCGGGTGCATGAGCTCCTGAAATCTACGAAGACGTTAGGAAGGCAGGTGGCCCGGAGGCATTCCTCCCCGAGTTTTGAGTGAGTGTTGCTGGCCCCGCCCCTCGTTCAACTATACTCTATGTCCCAATACTAACACTTTCCCTCAGTGTTGGAAGCACGTACATGTCGATTCCGAAAAAGGTAGCCGCTCTGATCCTTCCAACTATCGCCCCTATATTTCTCACTTGTATTCTATCTATCTTTGAAACCCTTCTTAACTCTGATTTCTTAGATCATCTGGAATCTCATTCACTTCTTTCCACGATCGCCAGTATGGCTTACGGCGCTCATCTACTGGCGATATACTTTCCTATCTTACTGATTTATGGTTTTCCGCCCTTAGGAACTACGGGGAGACTTGCGTGGTGGCGCTTGACATATCCAAAGCATTTGACCGGGACGCGTCACTGCTCTCAAGCTCCCTTCCTTTGGGTTTCATCCTTCTCTTGCTTACTTATGTCTAGTTTTCTATCAAATCGCTCAAATCGGCTGTTGTTGACGGGGCGACCTCTTCTTCTTTTTCTGTCAATTGTGTGGTTTCCTCAGGTTCGTTTTATCTCCTACTTTATTCTTACTTTTCATTAATGATCTTCTCACCTGCACATCTAACTCTGTCCACTCGTATGCCGATGACTCGACCCTTCATTCTTCAACTCATTTCAATTCTGCTCCCTCTTTTACTTCTAGAAATTGCCTCTCGTCTTAATCTTTCTGATTTATTCTCGCTGATCTGGATAAAATTTCCGGGTGGGGTCGTCGCAACCTTGTGAAATTTAATTCTTTAAAAACCCAACTTCTACAAATCTCTCTCTCTAAGACACTTAACTTTTATATCTCTTTCGACGGTTCTCTCGTCTCTCCTGTTGACAATATAAACATCATTGGCCTTAATAAACAAAAAAATGTCTTGGAAATCTCACATCACAACGGTTGCTAGGGCGGCCTCCAAAGAAACAGAGTTCTCTGTTTAGACTGCAGAGACTATTTTCCTCTTTCAGTTAGCTTCAGCTATACAAGAATCATCACGCCCTTGCCCATGGAGTACCTGCTCTCATATCTGGGGGGGGCTCTGGTTTCACCCACGGCTTTGGATAGGGTCGAGTCAAGGCCAAAAGACTTATCAAACTGTTCCGTACTTTCCCTGCTTCATGACTCTCACTTTGCGGCGTGTTGGTGCTTTATCTTTTCTATAGGTAGGGCGGTGACCTTGCGCTCGAGGGAGCTTGTCACTCGCGTACCTCCACCCTTACGACGTCCTCGCCCTCGTAGCACAAGGGTGCTGTGTCTGCGCATGAGTTTTGTGTGGATATTGGCAACTCCAGGCTAGTTCGCTGCGGTACTTCCTTCTTTCCAACCACTTCTGGTACTGTGGAATTCTCTTCCATCTTCCATGTTTCCTGCTGAATTTAATCTCCCCCACTTCAAAGCCTGTGTCTGTGCTCATCTGCGTAATTTTGCGTTAGTTGTGTACTTCTGAGGCGTGCTACACCCCCTCCTTGAATGGGCTCTGCCCGTGAGTGGTAGTGACAACTGTAAAAAAAAAAAAAAAAAAAAATATTATTGTGTGTGTGTCTGTGTGTGTGTGAGTGTTGGTATTATTATTATTATTATTATTATTATTATTATTATTATTATTATTATTATTATTATTATTATTATTATTATTATTATTATTATTATTATTATTATTATTATTATTATTATTATTATTATTATTATTAGTAGTAGTAGTAGTAGTAGTAGTAATTATTATTATTATTATTATTATTATTATTATTATTATTATTATTATTATTATTAATGAAGTAAATCGTTTGAAAATCAAGCATCCTGAAGTGTACGAGAAATTCATATTTTGTGCAATCAGCTTTTTTGAAGACTCGAAAAGTCACTCTCATTATTATTAAGTATTAGTCATCTATCGTTTATGCTGAAGTAATGGTGTAAAAATTGTTTGCTGTGCTATCCTATAATAGTAAAAATAAAGTATATTTGAAATTTAATTAAGTGCCGCTAACTGCTATTAATTAAAAGTGGTAATTAAACAATTACTGTATGTGTAATTGTGTTGCTTGATAAAATAAAACTTGCAATTTAAAAATTAAATAGGCCTACATACACTTCATGATTTTTCGTTTGAAACCTAATTTTTGAAAGGGCAATATTATTCATTTAGTTGTTGCTTTTCATAGTCTTGAAAAGATTATTATTATTATTATTATTATTATTATTATTATTATTATTATTATTATTATTATTATTATTATTATTATTATTATTATTATTATTATTATTATTATTATTAGCTCCCACGCGTCGGAAACGCATGGCTATAGTCGAACCAGTATTTAAAAATGGCTGAAAAAAGGGTTAAACAGCAGCTTTCAATTTCAAAATTTTTAATAAAAAGGCAAAAAACGAGGACTGATGAAATTTCTAGTGCTTCTTATAAAACTACAGAACCTTTTAATACTTTAGCACCCGAAGCTTCCACATCTGTGGAGCACGAATCCAGACCTAATGATATAAGCTTGTACATAAACCAGAACCGCTCCCAAAGATCTTCTGGCGAAATACGGGAAATTTTAGACAACGTATGGAAACCAACTGAAGATTTTACTTTTCCCGGTACAGAACACACACAAAAAGTACACTCTACAGAAAATGAAGAAAGGAGAACCTACATACTTCGCTTTCAGTATCATTGGCTGAAACGCTTTCCTTGGTTAGTATATTCGGCGATGGAAAATAGTGCATACTGCAAATATTGTGTATTATTTTCTAGAGGAAGGGCTGGTGTCAATTCACAGGACCTTGGCGCTTTTGTTAAGAAAGGTTTCTCCAATTGGAAAAAAGCAATTGAAAAATTTACGCGCCATGCTTCGTTAAAATACCACATGGATTGTGTTGCTGATGCTGAGAGTTTTGAGCAAGCATGGGAAAGGCCTGAACTGTCAATTCAAAACAGAATAATTAAGGAAAGACAGCAACAAGTATTGAAAAACAGAAAACGACTCGTTCCAATAATTGAAACAGTGTTACTATGTGGTCGGCAAGAATTGGCTCTTCGTGGCCATCGAGATTCTGGTAAAATATCTATGTCAGAAGAACTAAAGAATAATGAAGGAATACTACGGTATAGAGCAAAAGGTGATGCCAGTCTGCAGACTTCTTTAGAGGGAGAGGGTTATAAATATCTTAAGTCCACAAATTCAAAATTCCATAATAGAAGCATGCAATGCTATTTTGTTGAGGCAAGTTGTTGACACTGTGAACAAGTCTAAATGTTTTGCAGCTCTCGTAGATGAAACTTCGGATATCTCCGGCGTTGAGCAAGTTTCCATTTGTGCTAGATATGTTAATACTGATACACTAAAACTATGTGAAGTTTTTCTAAATTTTGTTCCTACATGTGATTTAACAGGCACAGGACTGGCTGATCTAATTTTAAAAAGTTTTGGATTGTTTGGCATTGATACAGCGTATCTTCGAGGTCAAGGATATGATGGAGCTGCAGCGATGTCGGGTGCCTTCAACGGAGTACAAGCACACGTTTCTAGGATTCATCCACTTGCAGTTTACACTCATTGCGCCGCTCATTCACTGAATTTAGTTGTGTCCAAGTCTTGTGAAGTCGTAGGAATTCGATGTTGCATTGGAGTCATTGCAAAAGCACATGATTTTTTTAGTTCACCAAAAAGAAAAGACATTTTGTGTAAAGAAATCGAAAATTCAGAATTCTCAACGAAAGTTAAAACTTTGAAAAGACACTGTGCCACACGCTGGATTGAAAGATACCATTCTGTGAGTGATTTCTTTGAACTTTTAATGCCTGTATTAAACTCTTTAGATGTAATTGAAAACTGGAGAGGCACAGATGCTTCTCGAGATGCAGCACTTCTAAAAAGTGCTATATTAAATCCACAGTTTTTGCTTTCCTTACTTGTCTTACGTGAAGTGTTCGGAGTTGGACTACCACTTAGTAAACACTTACAAAAAATAAGCACCGATCTTAAATCTTCTTTAAATATGGCTACTGCTGCACATAGAGAACTACAAGGTCTGCGCAATGATGCTAACAATCACTTTCGCAAGATCTTTCAGGAAGCTAACACTCTATGCGAAAAACTTGGAGTTGTTATGAATATTCCAAGAATAACAAGCAAGCAAAAATATTGTTCAAATCCATCCATTCTTGAGCCTGAAGATTACTATCGTGTCACTATTTATATTCCGTTCATTGAACTTTTTATATCTGAATTGGAACATATATTCTTACGAAACACTGATATTGCGTTTACGCCCTTGTTGCGTGATCTGCATGGGTGAGTTTAGGCCTAACGGGAGTTGGGATCGAGTGTGATGACGTAATCTTGGCGTAGCCAAGATTACGTCAGCGCAAAGAGCTACATATTATTATTATTATTGTGTGTGTGTGTGTGTGTGTGTATTATTATTATTATTATTATTATTATTACACGAAGAAGTAACGCCGTAGGCGTTACTTCTGAGTTGTTTTAATACTCTTGTATGTCTCCTTCGTTACCTTCTACATCTCCTCCTCCAGCGTCAGTGTCTTCTTTACAATCGAAATCAATATCGAATCATTGCGTTCATTCATGCCCTTAGGAACCTGTCCCTAAACGATAAGCCTCAGGTTTGCGTGCGGCGCCCGCCCAGGTTCGACTCGACTCGACTCCGACTCCCGACTCCGACTCCGACTCCGGCTCCGGCTCGGGCTCCCAGCACCGCCGCACCGCACCGCACCGATTCCGTCTCAGCTTCTGACGAAGTTTTTGTGTATTATTATTATTATTATTATTATTAATATTATTAGTAGTAGTAGTAGTAGTAGTAGTAGTAGTAGTAGTAGTAGTAGTAGTAGTGGTAGTAGTAGTAGTTAGAGTTATCGTATTGGGTTAAAATTTGGAGGGGGTTGGGTGGCCGGCATATCCTTGTTGTGTAAAGGGGTTACATCCCTGGGTCCCCAGAAGAGGGATTATATCTAGAATCCCCCAGGGATCTCACCCCCAAACATTAAATATTGACATAGAACAACGAAACTTGATATACAGCATTTTTAGGGTGTATCTTAGGTGTATACGGGGTAAAATGACCGATTTGACCAAATTCAGGGGACCAGCCCCACAAATCTGAAATATTGACATAGAATGATGAAACTCAGTATACAACCTTCTGAGGATGTATCTTAGATGACCCCGGGTGTAAAATGACTGTGGGTGCCCCAGACGGGGTACTCACCCCAAAAATCTGAAATATTGACATAGAACAACGAAACTCGAAATACAGCCTTTTTAGGTTGTATCTTAGATGTATACGGGGTAAAATGACCGATTTGACCAAATTCGGGGACCAGCCCCACAAAACTGAAATATTGACATAGAATGATGAAACTCGGTATACAACCTTCTGAGGATGTATCTTAGATGACCCCGGGTGTAAAATGACTGTGGGTGTCCCAGACGGGGTACTCACCCCAAAATCTGAAATATTGACATAGAACAACGAAACTTGATACAGCCTTTTTAGGTTGTATCTTAGGTGTATACGGGGTAAAATGACCGATTTGACCAAATTCGGGGACCAGCCCCACAAAACTGAAATATTGACCTAGAACGATGAAACTCGGTATACACATACCATATAAGCTACTCACATCATATATGGGTTAAATAACCGTACACAGCCTAAAGGGGGTCTCTCCACAAACTTGAAATATTGACCTAGAACGATGAAACTCGGGACTTTCATATCTAGTACTCATATCATATATGGGTTAAATATCCGTACACATCCCAAAGGGGGGTCACCAGCCCCACAAAACTGAAATATTGGCGTAGAACAACGAAACTTGGTATACATCTTTCTTATGATGTATCATCGATACAGAAAAGAAAAAAAAATAAAAAAATAAAAATTAAAAATAAATTAAAAAAAAATTAAAAAATTTTTTTTAAAAAAAATTAAAAAGTTTTTTTTTAAAATTAAAAAATTTTTAAAAAAATTAAAAAATTTTAAAAAAATAAAAATTTAAAAAATTTTAAATTTTTTTTTTAAAAAAATTAAAAAATTAAAAAATTAAACATTTTTTTATTCTTTTTAAGTTTATAACAAAAAAATTTACGTTTTTTTTTATATAAATCAAATACCCTCAAAAGCCTCTCTGGAGCCTATGGGCCTCTTGGGCAGCCTCCTCCCTCCCTCCACCTCACCCTCCTCCACCTCGCCTCCCCATCTAGCAGATCTATTATTGGCCTCCTCAGCTCTCCCTCACACCTCCCCATCTATGATCTGTTGATTCATGTCATATTTTGTATAACATAACACAAAACTTTCATTTATTTTGTTTTTATGATGCTTTAAACAGTTTGTTTTACTAAAATTTACGCTTTTCATATTATAACTTAAGAAATTGGGTTTTTACATACCCTAAACTGTAAATCGGTAAATCAAACCACCCACCCCTCCCCATCCCTACCCAAATGCTGGATATTTTATACATTAACATAGTAATATTTAACAAATTTTTATCATAACCTTTGTCTAATTATCATACTGATCAATGAATATATGCTAACATTAACAAAGATCCATACTTAACAACAGTAAAGTAACTAACATTGAGTGAGAACGGAACCTACTTACACTTTTTTAACATGTCACTGATATTTTTACATTAACATAGTAATATTTAACAAAAAAATTTTATCATAACCTTGTCTAAATATCATACTGATCAATAAATATATCACTAACGGCAACAAAGTTTTCCACATCAATAAAGCAAACATCG
>JABUQX010008913.1:17500-20000 GCA_015478945.1 Trachelipus rathkii
TTAATATTCATTATTGAGGATAATAAATATTAATTAAAATATATTAAATAAAATATTTAAAACTTTTCAATATGATGCCAAAAGTAACTTGCAATATTTATGCTTTAAAATTTGAACCAGAAAGCATAAATAAATAAATTGTACCAACAAAAAAATAAAATGTAATATATACACTTACGTCTTCAAAATACATGGAACCGCAAACACCTGTTAATATCTAAATACCAAAACTGCATTTAAATAAAATTACCTCGAAAATATTTGCACACGTGATATAATAAATAAATACACTAAATAATTTTCACCATAAGAGAACCTTTAAAATATAAACCAATACGATTTAAACACCAAAATATTACACCAATATTAACACACAGGTAACAACACTTTGCGGTAACAGGTATACTACTCTTATTAGCAGACGACATATATCAACGGTATATTTCTATTGCAGACGAAATAAATAAAATGTGCCACATATATAACCACTAACACATCTATCGCTCATAAGAATTGCAGAACAAAGTCTCTTTCACACTGAAATCCTTACGTTTTATACTTAGATATTTACACCTTGATACGTTCTTAGCCAACAAGACAAACTCTCATACAGGGGCCACAAATATATATACACTTTTTAAACAAAACAGAAGACATCATGCATACTACTATTTAGAAGATGGGGCGGACCAATTTGATAACGTTTCATTGCATAAAAATAAAAATAAAAATATTAAACTCTTCTGAATTCGTCTTAAAGGTGCAACTTTGATGAATGATATTGCGCATCACACCTTTCTTAAAATAATCAAAATTATAAATTTACTAAGTTCCCCATAGAATAGGCAGTAAGTAAATTGTGATTCCCGTTTTCTCTTTTACTTATTTGCTTTTCTTGCATATTTTACTCCACTGTTAATAATAATAATAATAATAATAATAATAATAATAATAATAATAATAATAATAATAATAATAATAATAATAATAATAATAATAATAATAAAAATAATACTAATTATTTTAATAATATTAATAATAATAATAAAAAATCATAATATTAATAATAATAATAATAATAATAATAATAATCATCCGATTAACACTAAATTCGAAAATTTGCTGTAATAATAATAATAATAATAATAATAATAATAATAATAATAATAATAATAATAATCATAATAATAAAATAAATAATAATAATAAAATAAATAATAATAATAATAATAATAATAATAATAATAATAATAATAATAATAATAATAATAATAATAATAATAATAATAATAATAATAATAATAATAATAATAATAATAAAAATAATAATAATAATAATAATAATAATAATAATAATAATAATAATAATAATAATAATAATAATAATAATAATAATAATAATAATAATAATAATAATAATAAAATAATAATGACCGATAGGCACCACCAAAATTTATAAATCACTTCAAAATCTACGTAAAATAAAATGGAAAAATTAGCAATATGCATTCCATAAATTAAATGAATTTATATTTATTTTTAAATATATATATATATATATATATATATATATATATATATATATATATATATATATATATATATATACTTCTTCTTCTTAACTATATATATATATATATATATATATATATATATATATATATATATATATATATATATATGTATATATATATATCTTTCTTCTATATATATATATATATATATATATTCTTATATATATATATATATATATATATATATATATATATATATATATATATATATATATATAACAATGGGAAAGACCTATCGATTGCAACCATACTCTTGGGGATACAGACACTTTGGGAAATGACATTCGCAGCAAGATTTCAAACGAGCATGTTTCCAGTCGTTAAAATTAGGTCCCTTATTCAAGCAATTTACACAGTAAATTGTTATTTCACATTCTCGTCCTGAACACTTGAGAGAATGTCCTCTTCTTCCTTGTAATTTCGAAAGCATTTTTCCAGAACGTTTCCATATAACTTTTCCAGGTCCTTGTGTGTACTATAATTTCATCTATGTAGAAATCGACGTCGTTATTCATATCTACGATCCTACGCATCGATCTTTCCAATGGTGCTCTGTCATTGACTCTACCATAATGCCATCTCTTTCTTTTGTTATAACGACGATCGCTTGTCTTCGAGACATCTAATACGCAATCATATCCTTTCTTGTTTGGCACCTGCCAACATATTTTTTCCACCTTTGTCAAAAATGCAAGGTCTCCGTCAGACCATATTGTTTTCTTCAGGATCCAAATCATTTCCATTTTTTAATATTAGTCAACATATATTAGGAATTTTATTTTTAGTATGCTTTAAATAGCTCACTGACTTTATCATAGTCTTTCCATCAATCATTCCGTTACTCTTTTCATCGTAGGTGCTTTCAATTTCGGTAAACGCTGGGGCTTTCAATGGTGCGGACATTACACTTTCAGTCTCCGTCCCTT
>JABUQX010008913.1:25000-27246 GCA_015478945.1 Trachelipus rathkii
CAGGAAGATAATCATATCGTTTCCTTAAAACTGAAGGAAATTAAATCAAAATTGGAGGAAGTTAAAAACTTTGATGCTCTGATCGAAGAAGTCATCACAAAGTCTTCCATTCTTCAGTATGACTCGTCTATTTTAGACGAAGAAATAATTGAAGCGGTACATTATCATACCCAGAATGAAAATTAATCTGGCGTATGACACCGCGTTTTAGTTCTCCATCTTCTTTCTCCGTCTGCGCCTCCTGCAGCTTCAGAGGCCTCTCTTGAAGACGGAATATCACGTAAAGAGATGCAGAATATAATTAAAAATATTCATGCACCAAAGCAGGAGGTAAAAATACCTGCAATCAAGTGTCAGGAGTTCAGGGGACCGGCATTCTTTCCGCTCGTTTATTCTGTCCTTTCAAAATGTTTATGGGGCCAGAAAAGACATTTCTAGCGCTGCAAAATTGCAGTATTTAAAGTCATTGTTATCAGGTAATGCGCTCAAAGATATTGAGCATTTAACTAATGTCGACTCTAATTTGGAAGTCGCTTTCGAAATATTAAAGAACCTTACTTAGACGAATCATATATTATTGATTCTCTGTTTCATATATTCCATTCTGCGTCTACTTTAGAAAAAAATCATGAATATATTTGAGTATTACTGTCGGAAATGAGGGCATATATTCATGAGCTCAAGGAGTTTGGACTCGATTTCATAGCCTTCGGCGGGCCGCCTCATAGAGTCATATAACGTACCAAACTTCCAACTTGGCTTTCTTCAGAGCCAAATTAATCACAGGGCTGAATATCCTTCCGTTAATATAATTTTGGAGCATTACGGTAAAATAATCAAGTCTATGGAGAAGGGGAGGGGAAAAATAAATCTGCCCCAAAAAGGGATTTGACCGTAATCGTGCTCCTTTTGAGCATAAATCGGTTAAATCGTCAGCTTTTAACGCTTCCTCTAAAGAGGATAGTTCGAAATCTTCATCGTCAGAAGATGAAACAGAACGCAGTCAAAAGAGTGGAGATTTAAAAATTCTTCTAAACTATTTATTTCCTGAAATGTACTGAACAGAAATCATCGGTTTTCTTGTGAAGTATATTCTTCTGAAAGCAGGAGAGATCGCTGCAAAGAGCTGCGCATGTGCTTCAGCTGCTGAATACTCACAATAAATAACCACAAGAGGTATGGACTTAGTCACCATGCGGCAAATGTGGCCAAAAATCCCACATAACGGCTCTATGCGTTTTCCAAATAGCAGAAACGTGTCCGGTGGTTTTTCGAAGATAGTCCACCGTCAACATCAGTCGCGGATGAGGAAAATAGTAAAGCCCATGGCTCTTCAAATAATATCTATAAATACAGGTCCTGCCTCATCCGTAGGTCAAAATATTCTGCCCACTCTCTCCCTTAATATCAAGAAGGGCAATAAAATGGTCCCTGTACGTATGTTGCTAGATTTAGGCAGTCAGTCCACGTATTTTCATAGGAGCATTCTTAAAAAATTGGGAGTCAATGAAAAAATCTTCCAATTCATCAGAGCTCCATAAAAACATTTTTTTGGGGAGAGGAATTAAGATATCTTTAAATTTAGAGATGGGTATTTGTTATGGGAAATATTTTAGCCTACCAGCTAATATCGTTCCTGAATTGGATATCAACTTTTATTTAAAAGGCCTGACGGAGGCTGTGAAAAATATTACCCAAAATGGTTTCAAAGTGGCAGATAGTCACTATCAAAATATTCAAGTTGACAGCTTTCAAATATTCAAGGGCTGCTGGGCATCGATGCTCATTTATTAAAGCATTTAAAACCGTAAATGCATTCAGCAGTGCCCAAGACTTGTCATGGGTACGTGCTATTCGGGCCTGTCACATCATTTTGACACCTTCCCAAAAGGAAATAATCTTTGGGAAGAATTCTTAGCCGAAAGCCGTCAAAAATCATGACAGAAATCAGAGGTCTCCATACCGACAGATATTAAAGAATCCGTCAGGAACGCCCCGGAACATATAATTAATCTTGTGGTGGAACCGGTACCTTCGTACTTCGACCCACTCTTACATACCCATACTGAGCCTGATTTGGACTTGGGCCTGGAGAACCTCTCTATAAATTAGAGTCTCTGGGTATCAATGAGAAGCGGGAGGGTCTCCATTGACGAAATATTCATTAAAAGATTCCACGAAGGGATAAGAGACGGAAGGTACCACGTGGAACTTCCGTGGTTTCAAGAAATTTTTGAGCAGGTCCT
>JABUQX010008914.1:0-2500 GCA_015478945.1 Trachelipus rathkii
AATGTAGATAATAATAAGGTTATAACAGTGAGTGAGAGAACTTCACGGTGTTAAGTTATGTTAGATGGTGAGTAACTAGAACAAGTATCTGAATTTAAATATTTAGGATATATGTTGGATGAAAAAGGAACGGATGATTTAAAGTGTATTAGGAAAGTTGTGAATACTAGGAGGGTGGCTGGTGCCATTAAATCATTGGTGGGTGTAAAGGGACTAAGTCTTAAGTGCGTTAGGGTTTTGGATGAGAGTATGTTGTTACCTATGTTCAAAGAAAGTTGCATAATAGGAGTGAATGGCTGGGGTTTGTGAGGGGGTATTTTTGTTGGCCTGGCCTAGGGAATGAACCCTACATTGACGAGATGACACAGTAAGGGTCCGTAGCAGTCTCTTGAAGCCCTTGGGTAAAACATTTCTGACTGCGACGAGCTCTCACTTGAGGGTATAAATTGAACGGTAAGCGGGAGGCTTTCTTTTTGACTTTCGTTATTATTCCACTACATTTCTGTTTCCGGTACATGCGACGCACTTCATCCATAATCTGAGGAAAGGGGGTGGATTAAATATATATATATATATATATATATATATATATATATATTATATATATATATATATATATATTATATATATATATATATAATATATATATATATATATTATATAATATATTAGTATATATTATATATATTTATTTCAACTTGAAATAACCGCAATTAATAAGTTAGTAAAGAAAGAACACTAACACAAATATAAATGAAACTTACCTTCTTTGGGGTCGAACTACCGCATGTTGCGACTGAGAGGGAAGAAGAACATGGTAAAAACCTAGTCACATCTCCTTAGACGTGAAACAACGTTCGCATAATGTTGTACTTGAATCAAACTTTTTCGGGTTTGAGAATGGCGCAACGGTAATTCGTCGAGTACAAAGTTCTCACTTCGGCAAACATTATTTAGTGGTTTGACCCCAGAGAAGGCATGTTTTCTTTATCATCCCGTTATTTTTTTTTCTATATATAATAATATATTATATATAGTATATATATATAAATATATTATTATAGTTATATATATATAGATATATACTATATAATTATATATATATATATAATATATACATATAGTATTATATTATATATCTATATATATATATATATATATATATATATATATATATATATATGGTACGTAGGATATATTATAATATATATATATGTATATATATTTTAATTATATATATATATATTTGCAATATATATAGAGTATCTTTTAAACTTTAAGAATTATACTAATCTTGTTGATGATATAAAATTTTTAAAAAGAGAAGGAATGGAAAAAGGGGAAATTAATACCAGACTCGGGATTAATAATGTCACACTGTACTTTTGGAAGGTCAAGAAAATAATTAATAAAAATATTGACAATTTTAACACGGTATAAGATATACCTTTAACAACCTCACTTAATTCAAAAGAACCTATACCAGTTCTTATTTTCCATCTTTTTGGGTTAACTTTTTCATTTTAAACTATGTAATAAATTATTTTTTTCAGCTAATATTAATGTCTTAATTTAGACGTTGCATTATTTCCTAGCTTGAAAAACCATTTTAAAATTATAGGTATAAGAGATGTTATATAATGTTGTTACATTTCTTAATACAAAAACTATAAATATAAACATAGTTATATATTATATATATATATATATATATAATATATAATATATATATATATATATTATATTTATATATATATATATGATTATATATATATATAATATATATAGTTTATACATATATTTATGTTTATATAAATTGTATATTAAGTATATATGTAGTATTTTTATATTTATAATAGATCGCATAGTGGATATATATATTAAAGATAATATTTATAATATATATATATATATTTATATAATATATATATATATATTATATATATAGTATATATATAATATAAATATATTTATATGAATATATATATATATATATTATTATGGTATATAATATATATATTTATATATACCTATATATATTGTAAATAGGATATATAGATACATAAAATTATATAAATATATATATATATATATATATACTATATACTATATATAAATATATATTACACCATGTTATATATATAGAGAAAATATTGGATATAATATATATATAATATATATATATATATATTATATATATATATAATATATATATATATTATATATATTATATAATATATTAAATTTTAAAATTACAAAATAACCAAATTACAAATATCAAGAAAGCAAGTAGCAAAAATATACTTTAAAAATATTAGAAAAAAGTAATAATAGAAAAAATACGGCCCAAGTTTAGCATTTGTGTATATCATGCATTCATATTCTAAAAATTAAATAATTCTGAATCAGAATTAAAAAATTGAGGAAACATAAAATTGACATTGGTTGTTTCGAAATTTAGAATTAAAATTCGGTTGAATGACATATAAAAATTTACACA
>JABUQX010008914.1:7500-27500 GCA_015478945.1 Trachelipus rathkii
AAAATAATATATAATATATATATATATAGAGAAAGATATGTTTAATAATATATAATTTTCTTGACTTTTTAATTAACCCATTAAACATTCTCCTTTTATACTCTTTAAACGTCTCTTTTTCCAATTATCTGGACTGTAAATTTTCCGATCATTATTCGATATTCTTTGTATCTTATTTCGAAAATTAAACTTTATAGGTCTTAACAATAAATGATCCTTCAGCCTACCTTCGACGAAAAGGATTTTTAGGTACAATTGGGTGATAATCAAACTGAGTATCGGGGACCTTTCCGTAGAAGTACTCATTGGATTTCGCATTGAGAAATGTGTAATTGTTTCTGTGGAAGGGTAAATTTTGAGCGGCTTCAAGAACGAGGCAATAACGAGAGGTATTCTCTGCAGCACGGAGTTGGACCTCACAATACAATTTCTCTCATACTCCTTATAACAATACTCATTTGGCCTTTTAGATAACTATCCCTCTTTTAGTATAAAATTATTCCTCGCACAAAACGCTGTCCTTCAAGAGAAATAATAGGGATCGTTTACCAAAAATTGCAGAAAAATCATCAATGCATCTACTTAACTTCATTCCTTTCTAGTTAAATTACTCGTTACTTGCTGTTGATAGAAAGGACAGTCATTTGTTCCACCCCTTACAAGCTACTCAAATAGGTGCCCTTCTTCAAGGTTTTGTTTTCTATTCTCATCTTTTTTACTTTTCGTATTAAATCTGCTCTCGTGTAACTTTTTTCCATGCTCACTCTAGTAGCAGTTGTAACGACTCCACCACTTCATACTCCTTCTTAGTTAAAAAATAATAACATCCCAGTCAAAAGTAAACAGATTAGTCAATCGCAGGAGGTATACTTGGAGACAATTGACCCTTTAATCTTTCTCAAAACAAACTAACATGGTCAAAAGAAACGAGAGGTCATCTTTAATGTTTTTAACAGATGATCTAGGGCCTTTCGTTTTATCAATATTTTTATTCTCAAAATCTTTTCTCCAACTCTTTCTCTATACTATAGCAATTACAACTATCGCTATAGAAATATTCCAACTGTCCACAGCTCTTCTGACTCATCAGCTCGCATAAATTCACTTTAAGTGAGAAATAGTCAGTGAGAAATTCGTTTTGTTATTCAATATGAAGATAATGTTACAAATTTCTTTTCATGTGTTAAAAAAATAAAAACATGATAAAAAAAAACTATCTCTTCTCCTTTTTTAAAATTCGATTTCAAAAATAAAAAAGTATTAATCAACGTTGATGGATGTTAAAACGAACCTGGAAAATAGATATAAGTTGATCTTATAAACCTAAATTGGAAAAAATACAAAATTTTATTTTATCAAATTTTGAAAGTAATTTATGATCGATGTTGAAATTTGAATAAGTATCCATTCTCAATATTCTATATCTCATGAAGCTCTTGAAGAGACTAAACAACCTCATTCATATGTAATAAAGGAAACTAGTCGACATCGGAAATATAGCTTGCCTACTTAAAACTGGAAAAACACGTAAGATGATCTCAATTCTCCTTCGCAAATCACTAACAACATGGTTTCTGAATAAGTGCGAAGATGGAGACCATTCACTTTACTCAAAGTACCACATTCAACATGTCGATCAGATTTCTCAATACAAACAGTTTGTAAAATATTTTATTTTTATTTCGAAGGTATTTTAAAAATGTGAGACATAAAAACAACGCCTTGGAGAGTGAAAGACAAAAATGATTGCCGAGAAGGATATTTAATTACTAATTACCGTTATTTTTAGAAAGGAAAAAATACTAAATTAATTAGCTAAATATTATCAGGTTTTAAGTTTTTATGCTGAGTTTCCACACAAAAGAAAAAACTGAGCCTAATTTTATTTCAAGAGAAACCTAGATAGATAAATCTACATTGCACATTTACAGAGAATGCCTAAGAAATGAATTCAATAATCATTGTGTTTTAATTACCATTGAACTTTGTGCATTTTTGACATTTTCACCCCCTCTATAATTTATAAATAGAGGTAGGTGGATTTTGTACCTCTCATAATATCGCATTACGCTAAACAAACGTTTACCTTACACCTAGGAAAATATTTGACCCCCCCCCCGAAAAAAAAAAAAAATAAATAAAATAAATTACACTTTAGTGATTTTATTTTTATAGTTTCGATGGAAAGGACATTGAAAAATTGCATATAATACGGGAAATTTATATTTATAGTACACTAAAGCTGCCTATCCAGAGATAATTTGATTTCATGTTCCCGTAAAATATTTTAACATTCAGTTAGAACCACTCAAACGTTTTACGAGCTTTTAATAAATGCTTTTCAATAAGTTTATGAAGAATAATTATGGGAGAAATATGAAACGGCTCATGATAGGACAAAAGAGGGATAAAACAATTTTCTAAATAATCCAAATTATAATAAAAGATATTAGATATATGTTAGCTCGGTCTATAAATATATTATTTACTTAGTATAATATAAAGAAATAAATAAAAATATATATAATATATATATATTAAATATATAATATAATAAAATATTTTTTATTCATACAAAATATATATTATATCATAAGTAAATATATAAACATATATATAAAATTATAATATATAACTAAATATATATAATACAATATATATAATTTTAGTAATATAATTAAAATATAATAATTAAAAATGATTGAAAGATATATATAAAAATAAATATATATATTAAGATATGATGATGAATATAAAAAATGAAATAGATATGCTAAAATATATAGTATACAGAAATATTCTACATGATGTTTGAAATATAGTATATATATATAGATACTATTTCAGAATTTAATATATTCGATAGAGGTTTAAAGTTGAAATAAAATTTAAAAAGTGCACTTATAAATCTGAAAGAAAAAGTGAAGAAAAGCCAATAGAAGAATAATTTTTTAAAGGTAGAGGCTCTCTTATTTTAGTTTGTGTGCTTTGGTAATGATGTGAATTCTTAATTTGTGCTGAGAAAAGTTAATTTATCTAGTTAATAGAATCACAGCTACTAAAATTATTAATTCAAGTATATTTAAGACTGAAGAAAAAATATTCAAATTGATTTACCTTTAATTCACATTGGTGAAATAGCAATCATTTTAATAATTATTTTAAAACTGGAATTGAGAAGTAATACATTGTAATTAAAATAACTTAGAAAGAAATTTTATTTAAGCTTTAATTAAAGCTTTATTTATTAAATCATTGGTAGTCCATTAAAATAGTTAGAAATTGAGTTTGATTACTTTGAGAATATTATATCGAATTTGAAGTGAGATAAGAAAAAGATCTATTATAAATAAATTTTATGCAATAGAAAGTTGTTTAATAATGCTGATGTGCCAAATTATCGAGAAAAGAAGATGACTACACGAGGAGGTGTAAACCCTCATAGTCATATTGGTTTACTTCAAAAAGAAGAGTAATTGCAGTGATAGGAATTATAATTGACATCAATTACTCAAAAGAACAACAAGAAGGTGGGAAAAAAATCAAAACGACATTACCGACACCGGGTCATCGAGAAGGGTTGCCGTGCTAAAATTGATTGATATCTCTTTTGTAAAATGCTTGTTCTGTGCTTTAATAAATGAATGATAAATAAGAATATGTTCCGAAGAAGTTACTTAATATCCGAAGTGAGTTAGGACTAATAGGAAGAAGGACAAACCCTACAAAATGGAGGTGAGATTTGAAAAGAGATAAGGAGGTTATTTAAATATGACAAAGGGAATTAGTATGGATTAAAGTAAATGATTAACGCATGGATAGGATCACTGAGAGAGAGTAGTTCATGGGAAAGTTAGCAGAGAGGGTTGACAATTAAGGATATAGAATAAAACTGGAGTCAAGACCAAATGAAAACGAACAGCATTTCCGATGTATGCTAGACTGACAACACCTTGCACAGTTTCGATAATGAAGTTTATGTACGTTTACAAATCTGAGCAGATTCTAGTGATGTATAAACATACACTAGTAAGTATAATAGAATATATATAGTAATATAGTAAGTTAATAAGATATATATATATATATATATAGTAAATATAATAATATATATATAAATATTTTATAAAGATAAGTAATGATATAATATAAAGATATAGTAAGATTATAGATATATATATATTATAATAGTAGATATGAGAAGGAAGTATAATAAATATAATATATATATAATAAAAGATATAATATATATAGATAAATATATATGTAGAATGAGAGAAGATAGAGAAATAGGTGGTATATAATCATACATATATTATACATTTATATATTATTTTTTTAGTTTAAGTGAAATTATTTAATAAAATGTTCTAATATTATAACGATAAGATATATTATATATTAGAGTAATATATATAGTGATATATATATATATATAGATAGTATAAGCAGATATATTTTATATATATATTTATATAGTAATATGAAATATAAATTTATAATAGAAATAATATATATATATATATATATATATATATAGAGTAATAGTATAAGATAGATACTATGAATATATATAGATAAATATAATATGATATATATATATATTATATATATAATAGATTATATATATATATGATATATATATATAATATATATAATATATTATATATAATAATGATATAGTTATTAGAAGATAAGTATATATAAAATTTTGAATATATATCATTAATATAGATAATGAAGTAGTAAATACATAAATAACATATAGAAGTAAATAGGTGATAATATAATTAAACTACGTAGTACCCGAGGATACCATCTACTACTGTTAGGCGAGGAGAATCATAGATATATCTAAAACTGACGATGAGAGTGTTAGAGAAGTTATAACGGCAGGACCTTTTTTATGCATTATGTGGTGAAAATATATGAATAGTGTTCAGTAACATGTTGCCTGGAGATAAGTGTGCCTGAAAAGGAAAATACTGAAGTGGACAAAAGAGAAGAATCGCACCATTAAATAATGGGGAACGGTAATTTTCGCTGACGTAGGTGTGTATGCATGTACACAACACACACTTTGCCTCTCTCTACTTTTCTTAGATAGTAGTATAATTATATATATATATAATATATTATGATAGTATATAATATATATAATATATATATATATAGTAATATAATATATATATATATATATATAGATATATATTATAACATCCTCATCATCACAAACACCTTTCTTCCCAACTGGGTTAAGATGCAGCGTAACAAGCACCGAAGACAGGAGATAAATTAAAAGCGGTTTATTAGGGATATGATTCCGGACAAAAAAAATATGGAGAACATATGTGCAGAAAAGTAAAGCCGCAGCCGTGTGTCACTCGCCCTTCTATATCCTATTAGTAGAATCCCGCCCAGTCAGAAAAAGATTCAGTCACCGAAAGCTTTCACGGGCCCTCGCCAGTAAATCGTGCCTATATGTTAAGCAGTTACACCTGTGGCCCGAAGGATAAAAAGGGAAGCTGCCAACTAACCATACACTCTCACGAAAACCCTGCCCCTTCGACTACCTAATTATCAACCGTTGACTATCTCGCCCTGCCAAACTCACATTCTCACTCCTTCCATGGTGGGCCTAAAACGCAACACATGGCAACCCTTCAACGAGTTAACGACCCTGATCGCCTTCACTCCATATTTGATTGCAAACGCGTGTAAGTGCTTTCTCGCCACCTTGTTAGGTAGTTCAAATTCTCGAGCATCTCCCGACTACGTCACAGACAATGTAAGCTTTTGCGCGTCGACCGTGACGAATCTCACGTTTATTATTCGTTCTCGCCCAAGACGCGGTCGATTATCCAACACACCCTCACCACTATGCATTCCGCCCATTATATTAACCGACTTGCGATGTCGATACCTTATCCACGACACAAATGACTCAAAGCGTTTAGCAATTCGTGAACTGAAACGAAGATTCGATGTTTGCGATAGGATCTCCTTTTACCATTTTGAAATCTAAATAATTGCGAGACTTAAATTAGGTTCAGAGAAACAGAAAAGAAAAAACAATTTTATAGATTTAAGTCATTTTGTTCATTACCGTTTGTCATTTATGGATTTTTTGACAAACCAATCAGACTGTCTTTCTTCAGCACCTAGATAGATCAACCCCTTAAAGATAATGTCCATTGCAGCACATTGCAACCTCGTATCCAGACCATTGTCTCACTTACTATACATTAACACAGGTAACAAACATACCCGCATGTAAGATCCCAGTGCACTCAAGACTTAGTGCTCGTTACATCCACCAAGGACTTTATTGCACCAGAGTCACCTTCTCGCAATTCACAACTTTCCTACTAACACCGCATCATCCGTTTCCTTTTCGTCAAAGCCATATATCGATATCCTAAAATACTTAAATTCAGCCACTTTTTCAGCTGTCACACTAGCATAACTTCACACCGAGGACTGTCCTTCCTCACAACCATAACCTACTCTTATCTACGTTCACATTGCAAACCCATCCTTTTACACACCCTGCCATCAGGGCCGGCCACTAATCCTCTCAAAACTCTCTTCAGATTTCACCAAATGAAAAATATACATATATATAGACAGTATATTATATATTAGACAGATAATGTAATATATATATATAGAATATATATATATATCTATATAATTTTATATATATATTATATATGTTAATTATATAATATATATATATATATAGTATATAGTAGTAATATTAATATATGATATATATACTATATACTATGATATATATATATAATAGATATATATATATACTGATATGCGAACGAATAGTATGTAGGTGATGTAGATCTACTTAGATATGGAAGTTGTAGTAACTAAAGTGATTAGCTGGAGGTGTGTATAAGATATCCTAAAGAATTGAAGAGAAATGGAATTAGGAAAGGATTGGGGATGGGCGATGTGTGGGTGTTGGTTGTGAGGGTGTAATTGAGAGTTGGCGACAGAGGGAGACAGAGGAGGAAGCAATTTAGGTATCCTTACTTTAGGAGATACATAAAAGGTGTGGTAGAGATTGTATGTAATTCCTGTGAGTTATTGACATATTATATAGTGTAATTAAGTTAGTTATTGGAATGGTGGTGATGAAGAATTCAGATTGTGGATGCAGAAATAGGTGTAAGAATGGTGGAGAATGGATATGAGTAGGGAGGGTGCAACTACCTATTATGCAGATGTATTGTATCGTGTGCGAATCTGAAAGAGAGTTCGCAGAGATTGGTAGAAGATTTTAGCTACTGTGTGTTAAAGTGTAGGGGGCTCTGAAAGAAGTGACGATCGACGGATGAATACAGAGTTAAGGTATGAGATGTAGAGGACACTCCTCAGTGATAGACTGATTTGGGAGGGATGTATAGAATGAGATAACAGACGATGCATTTAGATAGAGTAGGTAAGAGCAGATGTAGTGGGATATCTTGAAAGAGTTCTGTTAACAATATGTTAGAAAGGTATATGAATTGCGAAATTATATGGGAAGGTGAGTTGAAAGGAGGAAAGAGAACGTGAACGATAAGTTCAGGATGTGTTGTTATAGTAGAAAATTTTTATGGTGGAATATTGCAGTGGCAAGACTGCAGTCTGTGCAATTAATCCGTTGTGTGAAATGCAAGAGGACTAAGTCTTGATGATTGCGTAGGTCATATCTATAGAGTTTGTAACTGTGTTTTTTAGAGCATCATTCGTACACATGAGCTCAAGAATTCAAGAGATAGATCAAAGTTCAAATGTGTTAATTGACAAAGTCGTTAGGGTGCTGCTCAGGTGAGAAGGAATTTGATAAAGAGAGAATAACGTATTAGAGATGATGTGGTGAACGAAGGGGTGAATTGGAGGTAGGTGATAAGGTGTTTTACTTTTCGGTAGGATAAAATATAGAAATAGGTATAATTAAAAAGATGCATAATGGTCTGGAGAATAGGATGAATGTGAATAGATTCGGTATGCTAAAATAGTGCGGATGGAAATCGTTATGTAAGAGAGTTAGAATGAATTGGAACTGACGGTGCTAGAGAGGCCGAAAGGATAGTGAATTGATTGGGTCTTTGTAAAATCATTAGATAGGATGAGTTGCTAGAAGGAACAGAAATATTGGTATTTTGGCAGAGAATAAAATAAGTGCATGATGGAAGTGACAAATGGCGGGTTTGATGGTGGATGTTGTGGACCCAGCGCTGGGTCATCAGGGCCATTAAGCCTTGACAACTTTGAGATCCCACGAATTTTCTGTCCATTAGAAATGACTCCACGTCGTTCATGCAATAGTACACATGTAATGCTTTAGGAGCGTTGAATTTTCTGTCGTGACGAGCTCTCACTATTAATGGTACAGAAGTCCGAAGATGGCTTTCTTTTCCGAAGTTTCATTCTCCTAGTTCTTTTCCGATGTTTGTAACAACACCCATAACCCGGGTACTTTAGTGGGGTCCCAGAATGAATGAAGAAAAGTGAAGAAGAGAGAAATGGAGGTCTTTACTCTATTTATATGATGGGTAATGATATTGTTTTGTGTGGTCTAATCTTAAAGAGTGAATTTTATGAAGAGACAGGGACTTATAAGAGAGATTGGTAGGTGTGAAAAGAGGGGTTTGAAATAGATAAACTTAGTAATAGATTAAGGTTAGGTGTGAATGATGTAGGATTAGTCCTACATTGTTGTAAGTTGTGAATGGTGTCAAGCAGTAATCTGATAAAAATAAATATATAGTATTGTCTGAAGTTATAATAATAATTATTTTTAAGTAAAGATATATGTGTTTAATAATATATTAAGTAAATACGTTTGTTATGGTGTACCTGGGATGAGTTCTAAGCGCGAAGTGAGTTACCCCGCCATTAACGTTGTCGCACATTGCAGGTGAAGAGAGAATACGTCTGCGCGCCTCGTCCATTTACAATCCGCTGGTGGTGCGTATCAATATCACGTAGAGCCCTCTTGCGCTGACGTGCTCTATGTGTGTGTTTACATTTTTGTATTCAATAAAAGTGTCAGGTTAATATTTATTGGTTATCCCGTGTTAGTATGTCACAATTATAACTATACGTGAGAGATCATGTCTGGAAAAAAAAAGAAAAATAATAAGATATCATGATTCCTGAAGTAGAGCATCTGGTGTTTTCATTAACCAATGATAAACTAAGGATATCTGTAAAATGAAAATTAAAAATGAGGAAAATGATAATACGTTATTATGTAGAGAGATTGTTTGTGTGGTGAATGATAAAATGGGTAAATGATAGAGATATTAAATGAAAAGTTATAGTTGAGATGGTTTGTAATTTAGGAAAGTATGGTAAAATGATTTAAGTTCGTAATCAATAGTTTAAAATTGATGATAATAGTGTAGAGAGTTATATTCATATTGAATCGATACTGAGATTAGTATAGATGAACCGAAGAAAAAAGTGGATTTGAGTCAGAAAAGGAATTAGCACTATAGTAGAGAGAATAAATGTGAGTTTGCAGGTATAGTGAGAAGAAAGTGATCATATACTATGAACTTTTTTATAGAGAGGTGATTAATTAGGCAGGTTTTGTACCAGACGGTAAAGTCATGTGGCTCGCTAAGACCCATAGCCAGTGGCTAGGCGCAGATGATATTTGATACAAGACATATTGAATAAGCTTCGATATGCTCGACAAAGAGAGGACTATAGAAGAAATATCTTCGACAATTGCTAAATAACTTTAAAAATATTTTATCTCTCAAATACAATTACTATGTTATCAGAATATTATAATATAAATTTTTTTCAGCTAATTAAAGATTATATTAAACCTAACAAATATTTCTACACTAGTATTGTTCCTGATGAGTATCGAATAAATCGAATTTAGTGATATTTCTTTTCAATACTTCAGCATTATATTTCATGAGCATGATATTATTTCTATATTTTTGCATAACTGAATAACAAGGTGGTATTGTCCGTAGCATTGAAATGGTAGTAAATTTGTTCAGTTTGTCCACGCTTATAGACTTATATTCGTGATGGCTCGGTGACATGTTTGTCAGTAGCATACAGCGAACGCGTCGACGTTACCCTCCTCTCGCTGAGTCCAGGACACAAATGTGTCAGTCCCCCATCCAAACGTCCAAACGTGCTGAAAAATTACACACAATGTTTCCAAAAATATGTATACGTATAATGAGAGAAGAGAAGAGAAAAAAGAAAACTGCCTCAAAATCTTTCATCTAAAGTGGAGTAAAAAACAAAAAATTTTTCATAAAAATAACACCTTATAATGCCTATACTACCTTTAACAATCACATATATTGCATTACTGAAACACTCTTGCAGTTTGACCCCAAAGCGCTGAAAGTAGCCTACTATACATACAGGAACCCAATACATAGTTTTGACTGCTTTTAACCCGGTTAAATCTTAATTAAAATTGTCTAAATAATGTTAAGTCCTTTATATACCTCAAAGGTAGGAACATCGTTATAACCGCCTCCAACAGATAATATTACAGCCCTAATTCCTCACCATGCGCTGTATAGAAGTCTCTTTTCTTCATCTACACCGTTTTCACCTCGAAGAACTATTTCAAATCCAATGCTCTTTCTTCAAACAAGGGCCCTTGCTACAAATTCTATCCCCTCCAACACCCTTGTCTTTAATTCTTACGCCTCGACTCCATTTAGTCTCGGGTTTACTTAAGACAAGTTCCCCAATCAACTTTATACATATGCTACTACTTGATATATAAACTCACTATACTTAAGTCAAATCTCAATTATATATACTTACTATCATAACTATATATTATATTATATTAATTATGACCCACATAACTCTAATATAATCATTTCATTATATATTCTCTTACTCCACCCTCTTTGTGAATATATACCTCTAATACAATACTATAATAAGCGACCTTGCATTGTTTACCGACATCCGTCATTCTTATTTTTTTTCCCTTTTAACCATATTTAACAGATGATCCGATACTAACCAATGAAGTTTACTGATAATGTTTTAAATAAAGTTGAATAAATACAATAAAGACTGTTAGGGGCCTCAGAGCCCGTGAATGGGGACAGAGGGCGGACGTTTTCCATAGCCCCGTAGGATAGGCGGGAACCGCCGCGACAGGCCCAAAGTACCACATATACCTAGGGTATTATATCACTTACAGTACCATATCTAAATATAGTACAAACTAAGCTTTCCCTTATTATTATATACCAATCCAACACCCAACAGAACCTTTAACTTAGCAACCCCGTCCACTTAGTAAACACTAAAACCTATTTACATAACCTTATGCCTAATATTCACAGTCATATTTTATATATATATATAACCCTATAATTAAATATATATATACCTTATATATATAATATATATCTTTCTTCTTCTTTCTTTCTTTCACTTCCTCTTTGCCCCAAGACTGGGGTAAGTGCCTGTACAAGCATCGGAAAAGAAAAGCAGTGGAGAACATGACAAAAGTCGAAAAGAAAGCCCAGCCTTACCGCCCCCCTCTACCATTAATTAGTGAGAGCTCTCACAACAGAAATCCAGCCCTAGAGCATATGGACCGCGACGACCGCTCACTATGTAAATCGTCAAGTAAGGTTCATCCCCTGGCCCAGGGCCACAAAAAAAAAAAAAAAAAAAAAAAAAAAAAAAAAATCCATTGCCCCCATACAAAAACCCGCCATTCTCCTATTATTCACCTTATTCTCGCCTCTGCCAAAACTCCACATTCTTCCTTCAGACATTCGTTCACCGAATCAACACTTTCTCTTCGTCTCCCAGCCGGTCGTTTCCAACACACTTCACCACTATACATCCCTTAACCAACCGACTATCACTCATCCTTTCCACATGACCAAACCATTCAACATACTTTCATTTATTCCTCATTTACCCTTTCTTCACACCACACCCACCTCTAATACGTTCATTTCCTCTCTTTATCAATTCTCTCACACCTAGCACACCCCTAAGGATGTCCATCTGAACACATTGAACCTTTAGATCTAACCTCTTATTCCAACCATAGTCTCACTACATACAATAACACAGGTAACACGAACATACCTCTCATGTAAGACCCTAAGCACACTCCCAAGACTTAGTCCCTTTGCATTCACCAACGATTTAATGCACCAGCCACCTTCCTGCCATTCACAATTCCTACTTACACTCTGCATCGTCCGTTCCCTTCTCACCAACACATACCCCAAATTTAAACTCTAACACTTGTTCTAGCTGCTCACCATCTAACATAAACTTCACACCGAGGACTGTCCTCACCACAACCATAACCTTACTCTTATCCACGTTTACTTCAAGCCCTCCTTTACACACCTGCCCAAATCTCTCTACCAATCTCTAAACTCTCTTCAGATTCGCCACCCAGAACCAAATCTCCGCATTATTATAGGTAGGCACCCTCTACTCATCTCCATTCTCCACAATTCTAACACCATTTCCTGCCATCCCCACCTCGAATCTTTCATACCCCATCCATATACAAATTGAATAAACCAAGAGACATAACACAACCCGTTCTCACTCCCTATTAAACCTAAACCAATCACCATTGACACCATTTATTCTTAAACACACGCTTCACTATTGTCAACATACTTATTCCATTCAGAAGCTACCACCACACCATATATCACTAACACCTGCCATAAAACTCTTCCCTATTAACTATCATACGCCTGTCTGCCCAAATCCATAAAAACTAATACAATTATTCGTCTCTCCCTCATTTTCTCAATCATTTGTGTCAATGTAAAGATTTGATCCCACACATCCTCTACCACTCCTAACGCACCTTGTTCTTTCCACAATCAGTCCTTCAGTCACTCGACGCACTCTTCGGACTCAAAATACCAGCATTATACCTTCCCACAACACTCAGTAAAACTTATTCCTCTATAATTTCTCAGTTCCCCTTTTCTCCCTTACCCTATATAAGAGTACTATTACCGCTCTCCTCCATCCCTTGGAACTATTACCCTCTATAACGCTTTATTGCACAAATCCAAATCCAATCAATCACCATCTCACCTCCGTTCTTGATCATTTCATCCATAATTTATACCTATTACCTGCAGATTTACCATTCTTTCACCAACTTTTTCCACTCTACCCATTACCCTCCTCCTTACTAAATTACCTCATCCCCCAAAATACCTATTCCTTCTTCACCAATCAAACCCACACACATTTCACATCACCTCTTGCATTACTGTAAATTGTGCCAGATTCTCGAAGTGTCTTCCACACTCCTCTCACACCTACTCAATCAGTTACAAAAGCACCATCCCATTCATTATTCTAAGATTCCCTTATTTTCATTCTTAAACTTTCGCGTTTCCTTCCAGAACTTCTATATCCCTGTAAGTCCCCATTTCATCCTCCTTCAAACTGTTCATTTACCTCTTTTTTCTCCTACGTATACACCTTTTTAGTATTTCTTTTTTCCTCCTTATATACATCCAAACATCTTCATTGAGACAGTTTTCTATCAATTTGCTTTTTAGTACATTCAACCACGCTTCTTTTTTCCCTAAACCGCTTTCATCACCTCTTCATCCCACCACTCACTGTTAACACTTCTTAACTTCCTCCATATAATATATATAAATACTACTATATAATATATATATAATAATATATCATATATAATATAATATATATATATATATATATATATATAATATATTAGTATATATAATATATATATATATATATATATATATATATATATATATATAATATATTATATTCTGCTTTTTTTTTCTTTTTCTTTTCCTCTCCTAAGAAAGATTCTTTATCCTGTCAGCCCAAGCGTCTTTCTCCAGACATCCCTCTCCTGCACAATTCCTCTTCTCTCTCATATTTTGTAGCTGACATCTTTCCAGAGAGTCCTCCACCGACTCCGCCCCATCTCTTCTTCTGTCCTTCCCCTTGTCTCTGCTCTCTGGGTCCATCCCATCTTCTTTTCGCATCTAGTGTTGCTCCAGCCTCTCCAGATGCCCCACCACTCAATTCCCCCACATCCATCTCAGTATCATCTTCTTCACCCATATCTTCTCTAATTACTTCATTCCTTATTCTGTCTCTCCTACTCTTTCCAATCATAGTTCTTAATACTCTCCTCTCTTCTCGTTGTCGGCTTCCCCATACTGTTAAAAATCACCTTTTTTAACCTCTATTCCAATGTTTCTATTTTTCATCATGGGGTATACCGCTTTCATAGCTAATCCATACTTTTCCATTCCTCGTGTAATCTCTCCTAAACTTGTTAAAACATCCTCCAAGATAATTGCAGGTATTTACCGCCTTCACCTCCTCCCCTCTCACCACCATCCTCATCCCTGCTTCCTCCATATCCTCCGCAAACAACTCCACCACCTCTCGAATCGTCTCCCTCTCTCGCGTCCAACATGCCAGATCGTCCCGCATATGGGCATTATGTCCCCTTCAAATTTTCCCAGTCTCTCCCTCACTTTCCTTATCACAACGTCTAAATATAATATAAACAGCAGTGGCGATAACACACTCCAATGCTTCACTCCTGTTTTCACCTCAAACCATCTATCGTTCTCGCACTCAGTTCTAACATTACAACTGCATTTCTCATACATACTTTCTGTTGACTTCTTTAATCTACCCCTCACTCCATAATTCCTCTCCATAGTTTTTATCTTGGCACCGAATCAAATGCCTTTTGCAGGTCAATCAACGCTACAAAGAATCTCTTGCCATATTCCAGCATCTTCTCCAAGACCATTCTCAGTGCGAATAAGGTCCGTCGTTCCTCTCCTCTTCCCTTATACCCATACTGTTCTTCTCCAAGTCTCGCTCTACCTTCTCTCTCAGCCTCCTCTCCAATATTCTTTCGTTTTTTCGCCAGATGTCCATCAGTGAAATACCTCTATAATTATACAGCTTCCTGGCATCTCCTTTAACCTTTTATAATATCGTATTATTATTTGCTTTGCCCCACCTGTTTCCGCACCTTTCCCTCTCTCCAACACTTGTTCATCAAACTGATGATTCTCCCTCTCAGCTTCTCTCCTTCCTCCACCACCAACTCCACAGCCACTAAATAATATATATATATATAATATATAATATATAATATAATATATATATACTATATAAGTATAATTTTTAATTCAAACTGCAAAGAGTAATCATCGCATCCTCAATCTACTTTAAGATCCGCAAACGCCATCCTCATCCTCTTTAAGATCCGCATCGGAAACATCAAATTTTGACATCCGTCCATCACTATATATATATATAATATATATATATTATATATATATTAAATATATATATATATATTATATATATATATATAATATATATATATATATATATAATAATAATGATTATATAATATACGATATATATATATATATATATGATATATATATACATCCGATATATATATATATATATATATATATATATATATATGAGGGAGGGGTGGGAATATGAATTAGAAACTCTAACCTATGAGAGCGTGACAAACAGGAAGATGCAATAGATCCAGTAAGTGATGCAGGAGCAATTGCTGCAGTACTGGCACTTTCTCTGTCACTGTCACTGAGTAAATGTGCTCCGCTTTCAGTGGAAAAAGATGCTCCACAAGACACTTCACCAATGCTTGGATTTGCAGCGGAGGACTGAGCTGGTTCTCCTAAATATAATAAAAATATAACTCAGATATTTTACAAATTATTATTATTAAAAAAAAAATAACATTTCAATAAAGTAAAAGATTATAATATGATAATCGAAATGAAATAACAATAAGATAGTGAAAGTAATCAGGAGGAAGTTTCTTTAAAAAAGAAAAATAGAGAAAAACCATTAAATTTGCTGAAGGTAACAGGTTCTTAATTAAAGTGAAAGCAGTAAAGGAAAAAGAAAAGAACCTGTTATTTTAGTATCTACAGAAAAAAAAAAAAAAAAATTTGACAACAATAATATGTTTGAATTTTAACTTTACTGTCCAAATGATAGCTGGAACTGAAACAGGGACAGGAAGTTGGAAGAACAGTGCTCCACACAAGGGGAAGCAAATAATATATATATATATATATATATAATATATATATATATATATATATATATAATATATATTATATAATCTCGGTAAGTATTTATATATATATATATATAAAAAATTATATATATATAATATATATTATATATATATTTCTTTCTTCTTCTTCACCTTCCTCTTTGCCCAAAGATTGGGTGCTGTACAAGCATCGCAAAAGAAAAGCAGTAGGAGAAAACATGACAAACGTCGAAAAGAAAGCCCAGCCTTACCGGCCCCCTTCTGTACCATTAATTAGTGAAGCTCGTCACAGACAGAAAATCCACCCTAGAGCTTCATGGGACCGCGACGGACCCTCACTATGGTAAATCGTCAATGTAAGGGTTCATCCCCTGGCCCAGGTGGGCCACAACCATGCCCCCTTACAAAACCCCGCCATCACTCCTATCATGCACCCTTACTCTCGCCTCTGCAAACTCACATTTCTCTCTTCAGACATTCGTTACTACTCAATTCCATTCTCTGCGTCTCCAGCCGGTCGGTCCCAACACACTCACCCACTATAACATCCGCTTAACAACCGACTATCATGTCATTCCTTTCCACATGACCAAACCATCTCAACATACTTTCATTTATTCTCTATTTACCCCTTTCTTCACACCACACAACTCTCTAATACGTTCATTCCTCATTTTATCAATTCTTCTCACACCTAGCACGCCCCTAAGATTGTCCATCTGAACACATTGAACTTTATATCTATACTTCTTATTCCAGACCATAGTCTCACTACCATACAATAACACAGGTAACAACATACCCTCATGTGTAAGACCCTAGCACACTCAAGACTTAGTCCCTTTACATTCACCAACGATTTAATTGCACCAGCCACCTTCCTGCCATTCACAACTTTCCTACTACACTCTGCATCATCCGTTCCCTTCTCATCCAACACATACCCTAAATATTTAAACTCAGACACTTTTCCAGCTGCTCACAATCATAACATAACTTCACACTGACTGTCCTCACTACCAACCATAACCTTATTCTTATCCACTACTTTCAAGCCCCTCCTTTTACACACCCTGCCAAAATCTCTCTACCAATCTCTCAAACCTCTTCGAGAGTGTCGCGCTAGCGAGCGTAGAGCGCGAGAGAGTGCTATTTAAATAGGTAGGTCACCCCCACTCATCTCCATTCTCCACCATTTCTAACACCATTTCAGGCCATCACCACCTCGAAAATCTTTCAACACCCCATACATATACAAAATGAATGGCATTAAATATAAATATATATAAATAATATATAATATATATAATATAATATATATATAATATATATAAAATATCTATTTTTCATATCTATCAGACTAACATATCTTCTAAAAACTAGCAACAACAACTCAACCCTTATACCCCACACATTCTAACCAAATAACAACCCTAAACACCCAAATCATCAACCTCATAACCACCAACACTTACAAATAAAGTGTTTCTGAATATCAACAAAACATCTCGCAGCATAGACAATAAAAAACTGGCAATTCATCAAAAAATAAGCAAACTCACGAAACAACCCCCCACCATCACACGAATTCCCCATCTTTACCCAATAACTCCTCCCTTCCCCATAACAACAATCAGATAGTCTTGCTAAACATTACGCCAAAGATCTCCCGTAAACCACCACACCCCGATAATAGGAAAACAAAAAACAACTCAGAAAACTAATTAGACCACAACCTCCCAACCCCATTCACAACAATCAATGATAACAGAAACCATTAGAACCCTCAAAAATTCAACGCACAGCCCAGACTCCATATCCACCTGCACAATAAAACACCTCGAGAAAAGCAATCCTCCTAATCACAAACATATTCAACAAATCTTTGCAAGACTTAACTACCATCCCCCAATCTGGAAACAAAGCATACATAATCCCTAAACTCAAACCAAAAAAGACCCCCACAACTCACCCTCCTCCTTCATCGACCCAATTTTCTGCTTGCCTTCCATCAGAAATTGCTAGAAAATAAATATAAATAAAATTTCCAAATCCATTCCTCTCCCAGACTTCTAACACGGATTAAAAAGCAACCATTCTACAACCACAGCCCCTCACCTCCCTCACACAACACAACATTAATGGACTCAACCAATCACGCTTCCACAATCTATACTCAAAGCAATGACATAAACAAAATTATTCGACCAGTCCCCACACACATCCTTATTCAAATAATCCTCAACTCCCCCCTAGAAAATAATAAAAAAATGGCTTTCAATTTCCTCACCAACCGTTTTGCAAAAGTCTAATACAAAAACAACCTCTCCCATTCTATCAAATTACAAAACGGTTGTCCCACAGGGAGCCATTCTCTCTCCATTTTTATTAAACTTTTTCACTGCAGTTCTGCCCACATCAACCCACCAAACTTATTACTTATGCAGACGACATCAGTCTTATTTCCCAACACCCAGACGTAAACACAGCCACACAACATACCAAAGAATATCTACAATTTATTAGAAAATTGATAATCTCCACCAGAATGACCGCATCCCCCCTTAAGTCCTCCATCACCCTTTTAACCACTGACCATCATCAATCCTCCCTCCATACCATTATCACCCTGAACAACAACCTCCTTCCATTAAACAAAACCCCAAAAATATTAGGACTTACCTACGATACTCATATGACATTCTCTCCCCACATCAACCAAATCACTTCCGCAACTCAATGAAAACTAAACACCCTCCGAACCCTTTCCCAACACAACTTCCGCGATAGGAAACACACACTCACTACTACCTATAAACAACTTCTTAGAACAAATCTAAACTATGCCTCACCCGCATGATTGCACTCCCAAAATCGAACACAAATAAATTACAAATCTCTAAAATACACCCTCAGAATTATCAAACAGGTTGCACTAAAACCACCCCAATCCAACATGTTACACGACGAAACCTCCATCCTCCCCATCTCCACACACCTGGAGATGGTGGGGACTCAATTCTATCAGAAAACCCATATTCCAACCCACAATTGTCACCAAATTCTCTCCAATCCCCCTCGACAAAGACTAAAATCCACCCCTTCTTCACCAGCTCAATTCTATTACAACACTTAAAATATAATTCCCCCGCCCCCTCCCAATAGGTCATGGATTACACATATCCATACCCATCTAACCAACACATACCTTCAAAACCACCCAAATAATTTATTAAATACCCCCTCCCAAAAACTTTCCAATAGAGAAGAAATGCTGTCCAGAAGAGGCCAAATGGACCTTGCCCGGAGCAGACCAGGTCACCACCCAAAACTCATGAATATAAATATAGATTCAAACTAGACAATGTCACCTCCCCCACTTGCACCAGATTTCACAATTCTCAAGATACAATAGAGCACCTCCTTCTGGAATGCTCTGCTCTCGACTCCCCCCGCGCCGACTTCTCCATATCTTCTCTCCTCAACCTGTGGAACAGCCCGGTGGAGGCAGCCGGCTGATCTGCCCACTTTTAAACAGCATGCATCCGGACATATCGGCCTTTGACTTGGCCTTGGACTAAAGCTTTCCCAAACTCTGATGGAATTTGATAAGCCTCTGGCCTTTGCCGACCAGGAGATATAAAAAACAAAAATAAAAAATAAAACTATAAAATGATTAGAAATTATAGTCTTTTTTATTTTTAATTTCAAAAGATGATAGGAAAAAATAAAATAATTTTAAAAAAAGAAAAATTTCTAATTATATTGATAGAATAAAAAATAACAGCATTTTATTTATTTCAAAAATGTCTATTATTATAGGATTTTAATACTGGTTTGTACTAATTACCAAGGATGTAGA
>JABUQX010008914.1:30000-35000 GCA_015478945.1 Trachelipus rathkii
GAGCTCGATTCCGAATCCGGATTCGAATCTGAGTCTATTTCTTGTTTCTAAGGGATGACAAAAAAAAATTATCAAAAATAATAAAAAAAAAACGAAAACTTGTAAGAGCCAATCAAGATACATATTTCTATTATTATTGGCTAGTCATAACGCCATAGGAGAAATAGAGTTACTCCTGAATCATTGGAAAAACTAATAATTTATAGAGAATATGTTAAAAAAAATTAATTTTAATTTTTTAATATGATGTTATTGTTAATTATGAAATAATTAATAAATTGCAATATTTAGTTAATTAACTTTTTTAAAAATTTATAAAAAGGCAAGCTTAAGAATTAAAATTCAATTTTATAGCAGTTAAAGCTTAATAGAAATTATTCTAATAATATATATATATATTTTATTATACTATATATATATATATATATATATATATATATAATATTATATATATATATATATATATATATATATATATATATATATATATATATATTATATATATATATATAATATAATATATATATTATCTTTCTCTTTCTTTATCTTCCTCTTTGCCCAAGACTGGGGGTAAGGTGCGTGTCATGCATCGGAAAAGAAAAGCAGTAGAAAAATATGACAAAAGTCGAAAGGAAAGCCCAGCCTTACCCCTCTGTACCATTAATTAGTGAGAACTCGTCACAGACAGAAAATCCACCCTAGAGCCTTCATGGGAGCCCGCGACGGAACCTCACTATGGTAAATCGTCAATGTAAGGTTCATCTCTTGGCCCAGGTGGGACAAACCATGCCCCCATACAAAACCTCGCCATTCTCTCCTATCATGCACCTTTATCTCGCCTCTGCCAAACTCATCTCTCCTTCTGACATTCGTTCACCGACTCAATCCAATTTTCTCTTCGGTCTCCAGCCGGTCGGTTCCCAACACACTCCCCACTATACATCCGCTTAACCAACCGACTATCATTCATCGTTTCCACACGCCTGTTGCAAATCCATAAAACCTAAATATAATTTATTCTTCTTCTCCCCATTTCTCAATCATTTGTTTCATGTAAAGATTTGATCCACACACCTTCTACCACTCCTAAACGCAACCTTGTTCTTTCACCAATCAGTCCTTCGTTCACTCGACCACGGTCTTTCGCGACCAAAATACAGCATATACCTTCCTATCACACTCAATAAACTTATTCCCCCTATAATTTCTACAGTTCCCTTGTCCGCCTTATCCTTATATAAGGGTACTGTTACGCTCTCCTCCTAATCCCTTGGAACCAGCCCTCCATAACGCCTTTATTACAACAACTTCCAAATCCAATGCAATCACCATCTCGCCTGCCACTCTTGGATCATTTCAGCCAGTAATTTCATCTATACCTGCAGATTTACCATTCTTCAACCTTTCTCACTCTACCCATTACCTCCTCTTACTAATAACCATCCCCAAAATACCTATTCCTTCTTGCACCATCAAAACCACAACACATTCACTATCACACTCATCATTACTGTTAATATTGTGCAGCTTTTTCGAAGTGTTTTCTTTCACACTCCCTCTACATTCCATTTGCATCAGTTAAAAGCGCCAGTCCCTATTCATTATTCTAAGCAGATTACCCTTATTCTCATTCTTATATATATATATATATATATATATATATATTATATATATACCCATATATATATATATATATATATATTATATATATATATATATATATTATATATATATATATATTATATATATATATATATATATATATATATATATCATCACCACCTTCTCTCGCCAAGACTAGGGGTCAGGTGGCATACCATGCACTTTGAAACAGAAAAGTAGTAGAAAATATAAGCCAATCCGAAAAAGAAAGTAAGCTTTACCGCCTTTTATACCTTTAGTGAGAACTCGGCCGAAGTCAGAAAAATCCACCCTAGAGCTTCAACGGGACAGCGACAGAACGCTCACTATGGCATCTCGTCAATGTAGGGTTCATCCTTTGCACAAGTGGGTCATAACCATACCCCCCCCCCCTTCACAAACCCGCCCATTCACTCCTATTGTGCACCTTAATTTTCGCCTCTGAAAAACTCACATTCCTCTCCTCCAGGTATTCCTTTACTGATTCAATCCACTTTTTCTTCGGTCTCCCAGCACACTAACCACTATACATCCGCTAAAACAACTGACTATCATCCATCCTTTCCACATGACCAAACCATCTAAATGTACTTTCATTTATTCTCTCATTTACTCCTTTCTTCACACCTAACACGCCCCTCCCTAATGCGTTCATTCTCATTTTATCAATTCTCTCACACCTAAACACACGCCCTAAGAATTGTCATCTGAACAATTGTACTTTTATATCTAAACCTCTTATTTCAGACCATAGTTTCACTACTATACATTAACACAGGTAACAACATGCCCTCAACTTTTCTACTACACACTGCATCATCCGTTCCCTTTTCATCCAACATATATCCTTAGTATTTAAAGTCAAACACTTGTTGAAGCTGCTCACCATCCAGCATAACTTCACACCCAGGACTGTACTCACTCACAACCATACCTTTGCTCTTATCTAAGTTAACTTTCATTCCCTTCCTTTTACACACACTGCCAAATCCCTCTACCAATCCTCTTAAACTCTCTTCAGATTCGCCACACAAAACCAAATCATCCGCATATAATAGGTAGGGACCCTACTCTCTTCATTCTCTCATCTATTCTAACACCTTCCCTGCCACCCCCCCCCTCTAATTTTTTCATAACCCCACCCATAAACAAATTGAATAACCAAGGAGACATAACACATCCTTCCCTCACTCCGCTATTAATATTAAACTAATCACTTTCAACTCCATTAATTCTTACACACGATTCACTATAGTCATACATACCTTTGATTCCATTCAGAAGCCTACCACCAACGACATATATCACTAACACCTGCCACAGAACTTCTCTATTAACCCAATCCTAGGCCTGTTGCAAACCCACAAAAACTAAATACAATTTATTCTTCTTCACTCATTTTCTCAATAATATTTTCAATGTAAAGATTTGATAGACACATTCTCTACCCTTCTAAACGCACCTTATTCTTCACCAATCTGTCCCTCAGTCAATCTACACACTCTTTCGACCAAAATACCAGCATATATCTTTCCTAAAACACTCAATAAACTAATTCCACTATAATTCGTACAGTTGCCCATATCCCCCTTACCCTAATATAAGGGTACTATTACTTCTCTCCTTCAATTCCTCGGAACTATACCCTCCATAAGCGCTTTGTTACACAACTTCCAAATCCATTCAATCACCATATCGCCTCCGTTCTTGTTCATTTCACCAGTAATTTCACCTATACTTAAAGATTTATCATTCTTCAACTTTCTCATTCTACCCATTACCTCCTCCTCACTAATGACCACATCACCAAAATTCCTATTCCTTTTTGCACCATCAATACCACACACATTCATCTCTTCATTACTGACAATGTTATGCAGATTTTTGAAGTGTTCCCTCCAAACTTTCCTCACATCCATTTCATGAGTTACGAAAGCACCATCCCTATTCATTTTTCTAAGCAGATTCCCCTTATTCTCATTCTTAACCTTTCGCGCTTCCTTTCAGAAGAGCTTCCTATTCCCTTGTAAGTTCCCATTCATGCTACTTCCAAACTGTTCATTTATTTCTTTTTTCCTCCTACGTATGCGTCTTTTAGTATTCCTTTTTTCCTACTTATCTAATTCCAAATATCTTTTCTTTGAAACCTCATCATTTTCTTTTAGTACATTTGACCATGTTTCTTTTTTTTTTACTTTTAACTGCTTGCATCACCTCTTCGTTCCATCGCTCGCTGTTAACACTCTTACTTCCTACTTTAGCACATCCACATACTTCTTTTGCACTACTAACAACCGCTTCCTTCATTTGCTTCCAGATTTGTTCAGATACAACTTGTTCACATTCAATTGATTTATTTGCAAGCGCTCTTAAATACCTATCCTTATTAGGTTCACTTAACTTCCCGCTCTTAATTCTACCCACTTCCTTTCTTATCACCTTCCTCTCCATCAAAGCCCCCACTAGGAACTTAGTAGGAACTACGGGGAGACTTGTGTGGTGGCGCTTGACATATACAAAGCATTTGACCGGGTATGGCACGCGTCACTGCTCTCCAAGCTCCCCTCCTTTTTGTTCCCCCTCCTCTTTGCTTACTTATGTCTAGCTATCTTTCAAATCGCTCAATGTCGGCTGTTGTTGATGGGGCGACTTCTTTTTCTGTCAATTGTGGTGTTGTTCCTCAGGGTTCTGTCTTATCTCCTACTTTATTCCTACTTATCATTAAAGGTCTTATCATATGCACATCTAACTCTATCCACTCATATGCCGATGACTCGACCCTTCATTCTTCAACTCATATCAATTCTTCTCCCTCTTTTACTTCTAGAATTGCCTCTCGTCTTAATCTTTCCGATTCTATTCTCGCTGATCTGGATAGAATTTCCGGATGGGGTCGTCCCAACCTTGTGAAATTCAATTCTTTAAAAACCCAACTTCTACAAATCTCCTTCTCTAAAACACCCTCTAACTTTCCTATCTCTTTCGACGGTTCTCTCTTCTCTCCTGTTGACAATATAAACATCCTTGGCCTTAACATAAACAAAAAAATCTCTTGGAAACCTCATATCTCATCGGTTGCTAGGGCGGCCTCACTAGAAGCTCTGTACAGACTGCGACTTTTTTTCCTCTTCTCAGTTGCTTCAGCTATACAAGTCTCATCCGCCCATGTGTGGAGTACTGCTCTCATATCTGAGGGGGGGGGGGGCTCTGGTTTCACCCAGGTTTTGGACAGGGTCAAGTCATAGGCCAAAAGGCTTATAAACCGTTCTGTATTTCCAAGTTCACTTGACCCTCTAATCTTTTGCGGCGCCGGATGTTGGTGCTTTATCTCTTATCTATAGGTACCGCAGCGGCAGGTG
>JABUQX010008914.1:40000-42277 GCA_015478945.1 Trachelipus rathkii
CTCAGCAGTACTATTTTGGAAGAATGGAATGCAAAGTACATGTCATCTACCTCCAGCAAACCTAACCTTGTATGATTCAGTCATTCCTATTACTTTGCAAGTCAAATTTCTATGCCTCATTTTCAATGACCACGTGACATACGCACCGCTCATTAAACACCTAAAACCGACATGTCATTGTTTGCATGACCTATTTCGTCTCCTCACCTAAAAAACCTGAGGCGCTGATGGCAAGTCCCTTACAAGCCTTAACATCGCCCTAATCCGATCGAAGTTGGGCTATGGCTGCAAAGTATGTGGTCAAGCCTCCCCAACTCTACTACACCTGTTAGACCCTTTCCAAAACGAGACGATCCGTTTCTCCGCGGGAGCCTTCCGATCCTCCCCCCCCCCTGGTAAGCCTCCAAGGTCGATGTAATGGCGTTCTCCCTGCGAAGAGAATATATCATGTGCACAAGCTATCTTCGCTTTCAAACCCCAATACAGTCTGCACTGACACCGAATCTGGGAGCGTACCTCAAAATCCCCCTTACTGGACATTTGCAAGCACAGTTTGCAGCATTCTTAACTACCTCTATATTCCTCAAAAGGTGCTGTCATTCTCTTATGACGAAGAATAAACATTTTGGCTATACCTAGCTCCCTCCATTTGCCTGGCCCTGTCTTCTCTTTCCAAATCCAGCCCCCAGCAGCCTTGTTAAAGGCATCATTGTTGTCTCACTTTGCAGTTCACGGTGGATGTATTCCAATGTTCACTGACGGCTCTAAAAAGGGGATGACGTGGACACCTCTGCCGTCTTTCCTGACTGCAACATCTCCAATACCTTCTCCTCTCATTCCTCAATTTTATCTGCAGAATTAATAGCTATAATGATTATCCTCTCTCGAATTTTATTCCTTTACCATGACCACCCTTATGTTACTTATTCGGACTCGCTCAGTGACTTCAAGGCGCTCAAAGCCCCTATTCTAAAAACACAATGGTATCCGCGTACAACAATTTCTAAGGCTGCTTCACTCTCGCAAGAAACGAATTATACTCTGTTGAACCCCTTCTCATGTTGGGGTGGCTGGCAATGAAACCGCTGACAGGGAGATCAGAGTGGCCTCCTCCTCTTTCCGTAGCTGTTCTTGATGCCTCCCTGAGGCCATTCAACAAATTCGCCTTTCATTAACTTATTATTATTATTATTATTATTATTATTATTATTATTATTATTATTATTATTATTATTATTATTATTATTATTATTATTATTATTATTATTATTATTATTATTATTATTATTATTATTATTATTATTATTATTATTATTATTATTATTATTATTATTATTATTATTATTATTATTATTATTATTATTATTCGCTGGCAGGATTGCTGGAAGAATGATCTGTTAGGTTCGAAACTTATAAATATAAAACCAGGTATTGGAGAGTGGTCTTCCTCTCACCGACGAAATCGCTTGCATGAGGTGATCCTCGCATGCCTCCACATTGGCCAGCACCATATCATCAAATCCAATATGCTCAGATCAACATTTCACATTTGCCGCCTACAAATTCTTGCCTGGTCGCCACACTCCTCAATCTGTTCACTTGGTGCAGATCTTCATTGATTGTCTTCAACTAGACTCCATCCGCCTTCGCTATTTTCCCAGATTATGTCATGTCTGAATCGTCCTACTTCAATAGCAACTGCTCAATTTTTCCTACCCTCTGTTTGATATTTAAATAATTTTTTTTCTTAAACATGAATTAAAAAAATTATGTTAAGACTTAGGACCCACCCATGGAGTTAGATTTCAAGCCTATCTTGGCCGCTCTTGTGTGTGCCGTTGTGGGTTTTGTACATCCACTCAAAAAAAGATATATATATTATATATATATATATATTATATATATATATATATATATATATATATTATATATATATATATTATATATATATATATATCATATTATATATAGTATATATATAATATATACATATATATATATATATATAATATATTTAATTATATATATATATATTATAATATATATATATATATATATATATATATATATATAATATATATATATTATATATATATATATATATATATATATTATATATATATATATACTATATTAGAGATAAAAGAATAATACTCTATGAATCCTTAAATAGACTTCATTTTTTGTAATTAATTTGAACTCCCTCAAAATACAAACCAAATTTTGCTGAAAATCCAAAATACAAATAAAGACATCTAAATACTTATATTTTAGAAA